>ML416537.1:0-36177 GCA_005239525.1 Nicotiana knightiana | reverse complement strand
GGGGGGGGGGGGGGGGGAAGTAACCTATACTCTTCACGAACGTGGCACATGGATCGCGAATGCGTAGGATGGTGGGCACAAGCCTTCACAAACATGAACAGTATCTCGCAAATGTGTAATCCACTCGGGTTGTTTCTCATCGCGAACACGAAGAAGGCATGACACACAAACCATAAAACATTTCAAACACGGGATTTTGCCCATTTTTCATAAACTCTTCATTAGAGCAAGGCCTAGGTGCGATTTTGAAGGGAAAACTCAACATCAATTCATAGGTTTGTACTCTTTATCTCATTTTCTTCCATTTCTAACAACACCCATTAAATTTCTAGCCCTAAACTTTGGTCTTTCATGGTAAAAAAGTAGGGATTTTGGAAGAATTGGGTTTTTTGCAAATTGGGGATTTAGACCTCAATTTGGGGTCGGATTCCGAAACTAATTACATATTTGGGCTCGGGGATGAATGGGTGAATGACTTTTGGTCCGAACTTCGAGTTTTGACCAAATGGATCCGAGGTCGATTTTTGACTTTTTGGGGGGAAAGTTTGGGAAACCTAAATTTATGCATTGTAATTGATTTCTTTAGAAATAATTGATGTTATTAAGTTAATTATGGCTTGATACGAGTGGTTTGGAGGTGGGATCTAGAGGAAAAGCGATAATTGAGCAGTGAGTAGCTTGTGGAGCGAGGTAAGTGTTATGCCTAACTTTGACTTGAGAGATTAGGAATCCTTGTCTTAATTGCTATATGAAATCATGTGAGTGGCGTATATGTGAGGTGACGAGTACTTATGCGCCGCCAAGTTATCTATCTTGCATGTTTCTCTCCCGTTCTTCTTATATTGTTTCTTTTCCTGCTTTAATTATTACATGCCTACTTGTATTTCCATGCTTAATTGCTACTTGCTAGATGTTGTTTCTCCTTTCTGAAGATAATTGTTATTCCGTAGTTCCCTTATCCCCTATTACTATCTTAAGTTGTTCTTGTTTGTGTTTTAGTGATATTCTGGATTGGTCTCGCTAAGTAGTATTACTTGTGTAGAGTTTTATTGAGTATAATATTTCCATTTGCCTTGTTCTGAAGTTTAAGTATTGAGAAGGGTCTTGTGTTAATTTGTGAAACTTCTATACTTCATGTGTAAATGATATGAATATGGTGGGATCGGGTTGCACGCCGCAATAGGTAGAATAAGAGTGGTATATTGAGGAGGAAGAAAGGTGAATTGATATTATACGCTGGGATTGGGTTGCACACTGCAACATGTGTAATAATGGTGGAATGTGGTGATATAAGGGTGAACTCTGATTGTGATTATTATGATATGGTGGGTTCGGGTTGCACAACGCAACACTTTTATCTATATTTTGTTGTTTATGATATTAAGAATAAATAAGGGAGGATTATGATATGTACGATGGGATCGGGTTGTGCACTGCAACAAATTATATGTTTATGTTCTTTCTTAGATTGCATTAGATGCACGGTAGAATTGAATATCGCTTAGGAATTGGTAATAGATGAACACTGATGAAGTACGTTGGGTACTGTATTTATTTCTTGCAGGTTACTGTTTTTACTTTATTCTGCCTTCTTTTCTGTCTTATTATTCACTGTATGCATCTTATATTGTGAGTGTCCTGTTGTAGCCTCGTCAGTCCTTTGTCGAGGTTAGGCTCGGCTCTTACCAGTACATGGGGTCAGTTTTACTGATACTGTACTCTGCACTTCCTATGCTGATTTTGGAGCAGGTAGTGGTTGATCGAGAGGTTGGCTGCAGATATCATAGCTAGGAGACCCAAGGTAGTCCTGCTGGCATCCGCAGGCCCTGGCGTCCCCTTCTACACTCCTATACTTACTTTTTTTACTTTACTTCACAAACAATTGTATTTTCTTTCGGACAAATGTTTGTAGAAAATCTTAGTATGTTCGTAAAATGTGACTCCGGATTCTGGGTAGAAGTAGCATGTAATTAAAGTTGATATCTATATAGCTTCACATTTATTTTGCTTTATTTTTTCTTGTTTACTAATAATCACTAAGAATGTAAAGAATTGGCTAAATAACCTCTAACGTTGGCTTACCTGACAAGTGTGATTTTAGGTGCCATCACGGTCCCGACAGTGAGAATTTTGGGTCGTGACAGATAATATTAGAACTGATAATAACTGAGAGTCAAAGATGATTTGAACATATGCTTAGTTGTTGATACTTACTCAACTCTCTCAATATAGTAAGTAAAATAGATGTCCGTCCCTATAAGGCTCAGCACGTGTAACTACTCGGCTGTAGTAGGCGCACTCATAGGTGCTCGGCCATACTAGGCTCAGTATTTGTCACGACCCAAAATACAACAAGTCTTAATGGTACCTAACCCCAACCCGCTAAGTAATCCAATTAGCAACAATCCAATATCAATGAGATTCATTAAGAGAAGTAATGATAATACAACTGAACTTTTTGTAAAGACCCGTAAAATTTCAAGTCTATAAACAATGCCCGAATGGGTTCCCATATGGTTATAAATGTAGAAATTCTTAAAACGGACCCTTGTGGAGTAAAAAATACCCCCGGGACTTAAAAGATAAAATTTTCCAGAATTGCGCGGGTCTACGGTCCACTATGCGACCGCAGATCAGGTATGCGGACCGCATAGTGGTCGCATACCTGGACAGTTGATGTCCATTTTAAGCACAACTATGCGGCCCATAATGCGATCGCATTTCAAGAATGCGGGCCGAATATTTGTCGCATTCTTGCACCTCTATTTTTTCGGAGGGAGTTATGCGACGCACTATTCGATCGCATAACAGGTATGCAGACCGCATAGTGGTCGCATACATGGGCAGTCTGCTTTCGTTTTTGTCCCATCTGAAGGCCATTTATGCGACAGGTATGCGAACCACATAACAGGAATGCGATCGTATTCCTAACTGCATACCTGCTTCGGGGCTTCTAATTTCTAATTTTAAAACTCGACCCCCAGTTTAATAAAACACCCATTCCCTTCATTTTTAAAGACTATCTGATCAAAATAGAGAGAAGTGAAAGTGGGTTCTAGTGAGAGAAGTCCTCATCTTCCCCAAGTTGGTCCTCCATCTCTACTCAGGCCCGGAAATTATCGAGTAATCTTCATCTTCTTCACCATAATAGGTAAGTCCTCACCCCATTTCCATTCAATTCTCAGGTTTTGGTTAAAAATAGAACACACATAGGTTGGTTCTTGAAGATGAGAGTTAAGACCTTGCATGCATGTGAATAATCTACCATAATCTAGCAAAGGGAAGTAAGCTAGGGCAATCTTTCACTAAAAAGGGGCTAGTTAATCTAAAGGATCACATAGTGTTTGATAAAATGCCCAAATGAGTTCATGATTTCTAATTCTAAGTCTAAACATGGCATCTTGTAAATTATATTGGAGGCGATAGAAGGTCCGGTGGGTTTAGAATAGATATTAAAGGGGAATTTCGACTCGAGGTATGTATGGCTAACTTTAATCTTCGTAGAGTCACCTTATTGGTGTCCGAGCATTCAATATGAGTTTCTGGCTTATGCAAATGTGAATCGATTGTTCTAATGTGTTGAGGCATAAGATTCTGTTCTCTGATTGTCCTAGTTGATTACCATGCCACCATTCTATATGAGATTGTGAAAAGGTGATTCTTTGTGCTTATTCTATCATAAGCAAAGCTCGTTAAATGTTGAATACATCGGTATGAGAGGATGTGCTGCAAAATGAAAGAAATGATAATGAAACAAATTGTTGAATGTATCTAAGTACTAAATGCTGTGTAGCAAGTAATGGAAAGGAAATGCGGATTTATCTAATTGAACTATATGTTGATGGTATGCCGTATATGACTCACTGTTTGGTAAAGATTACTATTGCCTTGATTTCACATGGTTATTTGGTTGTTACGAGTGTATATTTTTTATGATGAAAATCCTTGTGATTGAATTGATTGGTTGATGTTGCTATCAAATGTGATTGTAAGGTGGGATCGGTTTGCACGCCACAACAGAAGTAATAAGGATGTAATGTCATTGTAAGGTGGGATCGGGTTGCACGCCGCAACAGAATTGTACAGTGGGATCGGGTTGCATGTCGCAATAGAATTGTACGATGGGATCGGGTTGCACGCTGCAATAGAATTGTACGGTAGGATCGGGTTGCATGCCGCAACAGAATTGTACGGTGGGATCGGGTTGCACGCCGCAATAGAAGAAATAAAGGTGGAATATGATTGTAAGGTGGGATTGGATTGCGCGCCGCAATAGGAGAACGATTGAAATAAGAAACTGTGGAACTCTCATTTGTGTTTCCTCTATCTCTGTGTAGTATTTTTTTGGTTTCTTTGACTGTCTCCTATCTGTGTATTGTTTGATTTTACTTAGAGAAAAGCTTGTTCATACATACTAGTACTATTCCATGGTACTAACGTCCCTTTTGCCGGGGGCACTACATCTTTTATATTGATGTAGGTGGTTCTATAGCAGGTAGCTCGGTCCGCCGATAGTGGTGGCTTCCTTTCATCTCCTCAACAGTTTTGGTGAGCCCCACTTCCTTTCGGGGTCGTGCGTAGTCTATGCCATCCTTTTTTGTATATTTGTTTTGTTAAGGTATAGCCGGGGCCTTGTTACCAGCAAGTTTATATACTCTTCTCCGTATCTTTAGAGGCTCCGTAGACATTATGTGAGTTGTATATATGTATTTGAGGTAGTTGTCGTACTCGTTTGTAATCACGATCCCGTATCGGTAGTGTTGTATTATAGAATGTATGTTTTGGGAAGATTAAATGTTGAAAATGTTAAAAGAGGAAATTTGACTTATGTTGTAAATGCATGCTTTGATTATTTTGTTGTTTCACTTATAAATTTACATTATGAACACGGGGAAATGCGTTGGGCACGGAAGAAAATCCAGGTCCGCTTGACCGGGTTCATCCGGTTAGGCGCCGGTCTCGTCCCTCGGTTTTGGGGCGTGACAAACTTGGTATCAGAGCCTCAGGTTTTAGAATTGTCCTAGGATGACTCGGAGTCGTGTCTAGTAGATCCCTTCTTACCGGTGTGTTGTCGACCACTTCTATAATTAGGGGGCTGCATGGACATTTAGGAAAGTACCCTTTTATTGCTATTCTATATCATGCGATGTGGTGAAAGTTGAGGTTTTCTACCTCTAACTTGTTCATTGTTCCAATTTTCAGTAAATGGCACCCAAGAACAGAGCTCGACTCGGCCTAGAGGCCAATGCCACCCCAGGAGTGATCATAAATTCTCCAGCTGATGGTGCAGGTGCGAATGATTCCCCGACCACAAATCAGCCTGACTCATCCATTCCAGGCCAGACTTTTCCTATTCCTACTCCAGCGGAGGGTGCTGAAATCCCTCCAGCTGATATTCCTGACCCACCTCCAGCTCTAGCTTCTGGTCCTGGTAATTCTGATGGGGACCTCAGGGGAGCTATCCAGATGTTGACCTAGTTAGTGGCCTCTCAGACCCAAAGATCAAATGCTTCCCCTATGTCCTCTAGCGAGCCAGGGGATTCTTCAGGTTCCAGAGTCAACCAGTTTCTACGGTTAGCGCCTCCAGAGTTCACAGGCACCAACCCAAAGGCTGATCCTCAGGAGTTCATTGATGAGATGTAAAAGACCCTCCGAGTTATGAGGGCTACTGAGACAGAGGGAGTTGAGTTGGCTTTCTATCTTCTGAAGGGAGTGGCATATTCATGGTTCGATATGTGGGAGAGTTCCCGTGGAGAGGGGAGCCCTCCGGCGAGGTGGGATGAGTTTGTGGATGCCTTTATGGGTCATTTCTTGCCTACCGAGATTATGGCAGCTCGTGCTACAGAGTTTGAGGTCCTTAAGTAGGGAAACATGAGTATGTAGGAGTATCATATGGAGTTCTTGCGCTTGTCCAAATATGTTGTTCACATGGTGTCCACTATGGAGGCTAGAGTTCGTCGGTTTGTTCATGGCCTTGGTCCCTTGGTTATTAATGAAGCTGCTAAAGCTGCTCTGCATTTATATGAACTACAGGAAGATTGTGGGATTTTCCCAGGCTACAGAGGCTCGGAAATTAAAGGTAAGAATGGAGAGGGAAAGTAGTAGTAGGGTCCGGTCAGCGGGCAACCCTGGGAATTCAGTTGGTAGAGGGAGATCAACCATTGGGAGAGGGTCATCAAGGCCATCTCAGTCCTATGCTCAGTCCTCAGCCAATGCACTGCCATCAGGGCACAGTTATCAGCAGGGAGGAAGGCCCCATGACATAAGTGCGGGAGGTTTCATTCTGAGCCCTGTTACCTGGACATGCCAGTATGCTATAGGTGTGGAGTGAGAGGACATGTTTAGCGAGACTGTCATGCACCCAGTCAGGGCACGGGTAGGGACACTGCTCAACCATCCAGTTCTTCAGCCGCTACATCTTCAACACGCCCTCCAGCTCTAGCAGGGCACGGTGCAGCTAGGGGTGGAGCACGGGGTCAAGGGGGACCCAGTCGGTTCTATGCTTTGAGTGGTCACCAGAGTGCAGAGGCTTCTCTAGATGTTGTCACAGGTATTATGATTATTCAGTCACATGATGTTTATGCTTTTATTGATCCCGGATCTTCTTTGTCATATGTTACTCCATTTATTGCTTCAAGTTTTGGGATAGAACCCGAACAGCTTCACGAGTCGTTCTTTGTGTCGACTCCGGTTGGTGATTCTATTACGGCCGCGCGAGTCTATAGGAATTGTGCTGTCACAGTACGTGGTCGGGATACCCCGGCCGATCTTATTGAGTTAGGAAATGGTAGATTTTGATGTAATCATGGGGATGTATTAGCTCTATTCGTGCTTTGCTAAACTCGACTGCCAAAATATAATTATGAGGCTCGAGTTTCCTAATGAAACAGTTATCGAGTGGGAGGGGAATAATGTTGTGCCAATTTCCTACCTTAAGGCCTCAAAGATGATTAGAAAAGGGTGCATCTACCATTTGGTCCGGGTTGCAGACGCCACTTCAGAGGTGGCTGCTCTAGAATCGGTGCCTGTTGTGAATGAATTTCTTGAAGTATTTCCGGACGAGCTTCCTGAGATTCCACCAGATAGAGAGATCGATTCCGGGATTGATGTATTGCCAAATACGCAACCAATATCTATTCCACCCTACCGAATGGCGCCAGCAGAATTGAGAGAGCTAAAAGAACAATTGAAAGATCTATCAGAAAAAGGGTTTCATTCGGCCAAGTGTGTCGCCTTGGGGCGCACCGGTTCTTTTTGTCAGAAGAAAGACGGATCGCTTCGGATGTGTATTGATTATCGGTAGCTCAACAGGGTCACAATAAAAAACAAATACCCATTACCTCGGATAGATGATTTGTTCGACCAGTTGCAAGGTGTTAAGTTCTTCTCAAAGATTGATTTGCGGTCCGGGTTTCACCAGTTAAATATCAGGGTTCAGGATATTCCTAAGACTGCCTCAGGACTCGATATGGGCACTTTGAATTTCTGGTAATGTCTTTTGGGCTAACCAACACCCCAGCAGATTTTATGGATCTTATGAATCGGGTTTTCAAACCGTTTCACGACTCCTTTGTGATTGTCTTCATTGACGATATCCTTGTTTATTCGCGAAGTCAGGAAGATAATGCTAATCACGTCAGGGCAGTTCTGCAGACTCTTCATCAGCACCAGTTTTATGCAAAGTTTTCAAAATGTGAATTTTGGCTAGAATCAGTTACCTTTTTGGGCCATGTTGTTTCCAGGGAAAGGATTCGGGTTGATCCCCAAAAGATTGCAGCAGTAAAGGATTGTCCTAGACCAATGACCCCGATGGAGATTCGTAATTTCTTGGGTTTGGCTGGATATTATTGGAGGTTTGTGGAGGGATTCTATACCCTAGACTCCCCATTGACTAAACTGACGCAGAAAGCGGTTAAGTTTAAGTGGTCCGATGCTTGTGAAAAGAGTTTTCAAGAATTGAAATCAAGATTCACTTTGGCGCCAGTGTTGACCTTGCTAGAAGGTTTAGAAGGGTTTGTGTTGTATTGTGATGCTTCAAGGGTTGGTTTGGGGTGTGTATTGATGCAATGTGGTAAGGTAATAGCATATGCTTCTAGGCAGCTCAAGAATCATGAGAAGAATTACCCGTCGCATGATTTGGAGCTTGCGGCGGTTGTGTTTGCATTGAAGATCAGGCGACATTATCTTTATGGGGTCCATGTGGACGTGTTCACAAACCACAAGAGTCTTCAGTATTTATTCAAACAGAAGGAGTTGAAATTAAGGCAGTGGAGGTGGTTAGAATTGCTCATGGATTATGATATGAATATTTTGTACCATCCGGGAAGGGCGAATGTGATAGCCGACGCTCTCGAAAATCCATGGGTAGCTTGGGTCATTTGGAAGCCGGTCAGAGGCCTTTTGCTCGGGAGGTTTATTAGTTGGCCAGTCTGGGGGTATATCTTTCGGCCTCAGATGGAGGGAATGTCGTGGTGCGTAATGGAGCGGAGTCTTCACTTATAGAGAAAGTCAAGGGAAAGTAATTTAGGGATCAAGCTTTGGCACAACTTATGGAAATACTGACATGGAAATGGGAAATGATCAATATGGACTTTGTGGTGGGGTTACCTCGCACTCCGTGTAGGTTCGACTCAGTTTGGGTAATAGTGGATCGGCTCACGAAGTCGGCGCATTTCTTGCCAGTCAAGTCCACCGATACTGCAGAACAGTACGCTCAGTTGTATATCAAAGAAATAGTCAGGCTCCACGGCACTCCAGTATCTATTATCTCGGATCGAGGGGACCAATTCACAACTAACTTTTGGAGGAAATTTCAGGAAGGTTTGAGTACGCAGGTAAATCTCAGCACAACTTTCCACCCACAAACGGACGGTCAGGCAGATCGGACCATTCAGACGCTTGAAGATATATTATGGGCTTGTGTATTAGATTTCAAGGGTAGCGGGGATGATCACTCGCCGCTTATAGAATTTGCTTATAATAACAGTTTCCATACTAGTATTCAGATGGCCCCATTTGAGGCATTGTAAGGAAGGAGGTATAGGTCTCCGATTGGATGGTTTGAGGTTGGTGAGGTGGAACTGCTAGGACCGGATCTTATGCACCATGCTATGGAAAAAGTTAGAGTCATTCAAGAGAGGATGGAGACTGCTCAGAGTCATCAGAAATCCTGTACGTACGTTCGTCGAAGAGATTTGGAGTTTCAAGTAGATGATTGCGGTTTGGGAAGAAAGGGAAATTAAGCCCAAGGTATGTCAGGCCATATAGGATTGCTCAAAGGATAGGGCAGGTGGCGTATAGGCTGGAATTTCCCCCTGAGATGTCATTAGTGCACCCGGTGTTTCATGTGTCCATGCTGAAGAAGGTAGTTGGAGATCCATTTGTCATTGTGTCGGTTGAGAACATTGAAATTAATGAAAATTTGTCATATGAAGAGGTTCCGGTTGCTATTCTTGATAGGCAAGTTCGTAGGTTGAGAAACAAAGAGGTCGCTTCGGTCAAAGTATTATGGCGGAGTCAACAAGTCGAAGAAGCCATGTGGGAAGCGGAAAATGAAATGAAATAGAAATATCCCCACTTGTTTGAATAAGTCTGATAGTGGTTTTGAAAGTTGTCATCTCTAAGCAATTACATTGGTGTCAAATTTTGTGCAAGAACACTCCACTCCCCTAATTACCCTACTATTGTGACTTCTCAAACTTTGTGCCATAAATGTATATGTTGTTGTGATTAGTTGGATCATGTGCAACTCATTGTAATAGCTGAATTATGTGCAACTCATTGTAATAGCTGAATTATGTGCAACTCATTGTGATAGTTGAATTATGTGCAAATTTGTTGAGTTAACTGAACTATGTGTGGCTTGTGAAAGTAACTGAATTATATGCAACTTATTGAAATGATCAGATTATGTGCAAGTTGATAGAGTAACTGAAAATGTGTGGAATTGGTTAAAATGTGTTTCGGAGGCTCTCTGACAGGTAGATAGGCCTAATTACAAAGAAAACTTTGGCAAAATTTTCAGGAAATATCGGAGTTAGTAAAAATTTGTGTTCTCTTAACTAAGTGATTCCCCGATCCTCATTCGAGGACGAATGATTCTAAGTGGGGGAGAATGTAAAGACCCGTACAATTTCAAGTCTAAAAATAATGCCCGAATGGTTTCCCATGTGTTTATAACTGTAGAAATTCTTAAAACGGACCCTTGTGGAGTAAAAAGTACCCCCGAAACTTAAAAGATATAATTTTCCAGAATTGCGCGGGTCTGCGATCCACTATGCGATCGCAGATCAAGTATGCGGACCGCATAGTGGTTGCATACCTGGGCAGTTTGCTTTCCCTTTTGGCCCATCTGAAGGCCATTTATGCGACAGGTATGCGGACCGCATAATAGGAATGCAATCGCATTCCTAACCGCATACCTGCTTTGGGACTTCTAATTTCTAATTTTAAAACCCGACCCCCATTTTAATAAAACACCCCTCCCCTTCATTTTTAAAGACTATCTGATCAAAATAGAGAGAAGTGAGAGTGGGTTATAGTGAGAAAAGTCCTCATCTTCCCCAAGTTCGTCCTCCATCTCTACTCAAGCCCGGAAATTATCGAGTAATATTCATCTTCTTCACCATAAGAGGTAAGTCCTCACCCCATTTCCATTCAATTCTCAGGTTTTGGTTAAAAATGGAACACACATAGGTTGGTTCTTGAAGATGAGAGTTAAGACCTTGCATGCATGTGAATAATCTACCATAATCTAGCAAAGGGAAGTAAGCTAGGGCAATCTTTCACTAAAAATGGGCTAGTTAATCTAAAGGATCACATAGTGTTTGATAAAATGCCCAAATGAGTTCATGATTTCTAATTCTAAGTCTAAACATGGAATCTTGTAAATTAGATTGGAGGCGATAGAAGCTCCGGTGGGTTGAGAATAGATATTAAAGGGGAATTTCGACTCGAGGTATGTATGGCTAACTTTAATCTTCGTAGAGTCACCTTGTTGGTGTCCGAGCACTCTGTATGGGTTTCTGGCTTATGCATATTTGAATGATTGTTATAACGTGTTTAGGCGTAAGATTCTGTTCTCTGATTGTCCTAGTTGATTACCATGCCACCATGCTATATGAGATTGTGAAAAGGTGATTCGTTGTGCTTATTCTATCATGTGCAAAGCTCGTTAAATGTTGAATACATCGATATGAGAGGATGTGCTGCAAAATGAAAGAAATGATTACGAAACAAATTGTTGAATGTATCTAAGTGCTAAATGCTTTGTAGCAAGTAATGGAAAGGAAATGTGGATTTATCTAATTGAACTATATGTTGATGGTATGCCGTATATGACTCATTATTTGGTAAAGATTTCTATGGCCTTGATTTCACATGGTTATTTGGTTGTTACGAATGTATATTCTTGGTGATGAAAATCCTTGTGATTGAATTGATTGGTTGATGTTGCTATCAAATGTGATTGTAAGGTGGGATCGGGTTGCATGCTGCAACAGTAGTAATAAGGGTGTAATGTGATTGTAAGGTGGGATCGGTTGCACGCCGCAACAGAATTGTACATGGGATCGGGTTGCACGCCACAACAGAATTGTACGGTGGGATCTGGTTACACGGCGCAACAAAATTGTACGGTGGGATCGGGTTGCACGTTGCAACAGAAGAAATAAGGGTGGAATATGATTGTAAGGTGGGATCGGGTTGTGTGCCGCAACAGGAGAATGATTGAATTAAGAAACTGTGGAACTCTCATTTGTGTTTCCTGTATCTCTTGGCAGTATTTGTTTAGTTTCTTTCACTGTCTCCTATCTGTGTATTGTTTGATTTTACTTAGAGTAAAGCTTGTTCATACATACTAGTACTATTCCATGGTGCTAGCGTCCCTTTTGCCGGAGGCGCTACATCTTTTATATGTATGTTGGTGGTTCTATAGCAGGTAGCTTGGTCCGCCGATAGTGGTGCCTTCCTTTCACCTCCTCAACAGTTTTGGTGAGCCCCACTTCCGTTCGGGATCGTGCGTAGTCTATGCCATCTTCTTTTGTATATTTTGTTCTGTTAAGGTATAATTGGGGCCTTGTTGCCGGCAAGTTTATATACTCTTCTCCGTATCTTTAGAGGCTCCGTAGATATTATGTGGGTTGTATATATGTACTTGGGGTAGTTGTCGTACTCGTTTGTAATCACGATCCCATATCGGGAATGTTGTATTATAGAATGTATGTTTTGGGAAGATTAAATGTTCAAAATGTTAAAAAAGGAAATTTGACTTATAATGTAAACGCATGCTTTGATTCTATTTTGTTGTTTCACTTATAAATGTACATTATGAACACGGGGAAATGCGTTGGGCAGAAAAGGCAATCCAGGTCCGCTTGACCGGGTTCATCCGGTTAGGCGCCAGTCTCGTCCCTCGGTTTTGGGGCGTGATACTTTTATACAAAGAATTCCCAAGGACTGGTAGTACAAATCATGAGCTTATAAGATTTAGAGTTTACAAAGCTGATATGAAATAAATACATTATACGTTTGAAATATACACGAACAGATTAATAATTATAAAGCTACTAAGAACAAGAGGTAGCTTTAACCGGAACGTAAGTACATCTTCAATTCCATCTCCTACCATACACAACGACATGAACATCTAAAATTTTCACCCAAGGTGCAGAAGTGTAGTATGAGTACAACCGACCCCATGTACTCAATAAGTAACAAACCTAACCTTAGGTTGAAAGCAGTGACGAGCTTGGACAACGGTCAGAGTCCAATATCAATAGCCAACACCAACTCATAACAATATAATAAAAGTAATACAAGAAACAACTCAAAGATATGATGTTCAGCTCCTTCACAGTTATGGAAAAATGGGCTAGCTTTTTAAGTATTTTTAATAGTAAAATAAAAATCCTTCATTGAAATCACCAAAATGTGGGTAAGTTAGAAATATGTGATTTTCCGAAAAACTTTCAACAACAGATAAGATGTTTCAATTTCGAATAGCATGAGGTAAGTACATCTCTATGTACATGTCAATGTGCATGTGAAGTCCTGAATGTCACAAAATCGTGTAGCATGAGGAAATGCTTCTTTGTTCTTGTATGCCAAGTATACATATCAATGCAATCCATTATAGTAATGGACTCATGTACTCACACTCTCAGATTACTCCATCCCATTGTCTCGCACTACCACTCATCACACTCAATCACTCAACACACTCAGTAACTCAGCGTTGTATGGTGCCTGCTATGGCATGCAGCCCGATCCCATCGTGAATCAATAAAACTTACGCTCACTGCTGCTATGTCAGACTCCGGAGGGGCAGATCCTACCTAAGCGCTAATATAAGCCATCATGGACTGCTGCGACGTGCAGCTCGATCCCAACAATAATATATATAAAGCCCATAGGGTCTGCTGCGGCATGCAGCCCGATCCATATAATAATAATAATATGTATAAAGCCAATATGGCCTGCTGCGGCGTGCAACCCGATCCATAATGAATCAAATAAAGTTGCTACGATATGCATCCCGATCCCATAAATATCACTCACAATCCGTCTCTCACGCCCCAACTAAGTCATCAATCTCTCCAGTCTCTCGGGCTCCCAAATCTCATGTCAATCAGCCCAAACAATGATAACATCTTGTGGCAACAAATGATAACAGAGACTAAGATATGATGTTAAAATGAATGACTATGACTGAGTATGTAACTTTAAATTTTAAGCAAATAACTCAACAGTAGGAATGAGCTCAGCGGGTCTCAACAGAATAAGCATATAGCCTAAACATGGTTTATAACATGGATCACAGCTCAATAATTCTATCATGTAGAAATTTCATTGATAAAGACAAGATTAAGTAACTACATAGTACCACCGAATTAACCGAGTCACAACTCACACGTTGCACGCCCACACGCCCGTCAACTAGAATGTGCGTCACCTCAACACTAAGTCGAAAACATGTATATCCAGGGGTTCATACCCTCAACACCAAGTTTAGAAGTGTTACTTACCTCAAAGAAGCCGAATCCAATACCAAGTTAGTCAAACAATACTTTAGAAACGCATCTCGCGCGTACCAACCTCCAAACGGTTCAAAAGTATCCTGAAGCAACTCAAAACATCAAATTACGCCTAAGGAAACAATTCTAAATGATAAAGGTCGAGTCTTTACACATTTACCTGAAGTCAACCAAAATGTCAAACCCAAGCCCGCACGTCAGAACCTGACAAAACTCAAAAAATCTGAGAACCTATTAAATTATGAGTCCAACCATACTAGTTTCAGTCAAATCTGACACCAAACCGATGTTCAAAACTCAAAAATTCTTTTTATGAAGTTATAGACAAAACCTCCAATTTCCCATTCAAAATCAATAACCAAATGCAGAAAACAAAGATAAATTCTTGAAATATAATCAAAAGCGAGTCAGGCATTCCTACCCCAATCCATGTGGTGAAATTCATCTTCAAAGTCGCCCAAAACTGAGCTCGAAACCCCAAAAATATGAAAAAAATGACCAACCCTCGAAATATTGATTCTGCCCATGCATGTTCGCACCTGCAATAATATAATCCGCTTCTGCGACATCTCTTCTATGGAACAGGTTCCACTTTTGTGGACTCCACTAGCCAACTGACCTCTCGCACTTGCGTACACTGTTCCGCTTGTGCAACATTGCAGGTGCGAGCCATCATTCGCTCTTGTGCAAGACCTCGCTTGTGCGCTTCAGCTAACCGTACCTGCGCATCCGCACATGCGCTAAAAATTCCACTTATGCGACCTTTCCTCACCCAGCCTTTTCCCGCTTTTGCGATGAACAACCCGCATTTGTGAGGTCGCTTCTGCGACCACGACTCCGCAGATATGGCTACATCTGCAGCAGAAATTCCTTCAACAATGAGACAAGAGATAAAATGATTCGAACCACGCCCGTAACTCACTAAGACTCTCGGGACCCCGTCCAAACATACCAACAAATTCCATAATATAAGGACCTAATCGAGACCTCAAATCATGCATAACAACATCAAAACACCGAATCTCACCTCAAATCAAATTTAATAAACTTTTGAATTTTCAACTTCCGAATTTCATGCCGAAACATAACAAATCAACCCGGAACGAATCCAAACTTTGCACACAAGTCCCAAATGTCATAACAAAGCTATTCCAATTCCCTAAACCACACTCCAAATCCGATATCATCCATGTCAACTCCCGGTCAAACTTATGAACATTCCAAACCCTCAAATTTCCAACTTTCGCCAATTAGTGCCGAAACCTTCTAAAAATATCCAAATGAAATTTCGAGCATACGCCCAAGTTCAGAATAATCATTCGAACCTAACAGAATCATCAAAAATCTGATCCGAGCTCAAATACTAAAAATTCAAACTTGGTCAACTTTTCCAACTTAAAGCTTCAAACATGGAATTCATTCTTCCAAACTAATTCTAAAACAATTGGAAATCAAAACCGACGATACACACAAGTCGTAATATATCATAAAAAGCAAATCAAGACCTCAAATAGTTGAACAAAATGCAAATACTCAAAACGACCGTGTCATACCCCGACATTGGGTAGCGCGACCGATGCTCAACAGGGTTACCCCGGTCAAGCAAGACTGAACAATATCGTCTACCCAAATCACCCATGAATAAAGAGAAGAATACATTTCATTAATTAGACAGTAAGAGGTCACGTGAATAACACTATTTCATTTCCATTTGTAACATCATTAATAAGTTTCCAAAATAGTACGCTATACATTCGTAGCTAAAGTTGGAACAAATGATACAATTACAATAAGTTTAATTCAACCTTCCCGAACAACATGAAACCCGCCCTATATCTATGGAGCCCCTAACATAACCAAAAGAGTGCTAAGACAGTGTCGGGAACAAGGCCTCGGCCATACCTCAAAATACTATACACAAAGGATAAGAGATATAGGACCCCGAAGTGAAGTGGGGATCACCAGGTCAGCTGAGGAGATGGCATGCTGCTATCACGGATCAACACCACCTGCTATAGAACCACCTACATCCATTAAAAATGCAGCGCCCTGGAAAAATGGACGTTAGTACATATGGAATAGTACTAGTATGTAAAGCTAAACATTCTCTCAATAGAACGAATGACAATAAACGGAGAAAGAAATATGAAATCAATAAGATATCAAATAGTAAGAAAGTGTCATATTAGGGGAAAGGCAAATTTCAAGAAAGTTCGATATTTGAAGTTGGGTGACCTTTAGCACCCATATACCACCGTGTTTTAGCATGGAGTCCGATCTCAGCCAGATCGGCTAAGTTATCTCACCCCGAGACATCCCCTTAAAATAGCATCGTGTGCGCGGCATGGCATCCTATCTCAGCCCAAAATCACATCTTGCTAGCAATAATCTCATCCCATTCAAGGGGAAACAACTCAACACATCAATACAATCCTATATAAGGGGAAACAACCTCATCGCATTAACACAGGGATTAACCCCTCAATCACTCCTACCGGCACATGTAATTTTGGGGTTGGGTTTGTTTGAACCACCGTTCCTCGATGACTAAACGATACTCCCAAAGAATCTATGGTTTAAAGGGATTTCCCATACATTTCATATTCTTTTACATATAATTCATTTCATTGGCTCCAATGGCCATGACACAATATCATTCTTGGCACGTTGGACGCACATCATATTTCATGCTCTTTTATATCACTTTCAAATATCATCGTGTATAATCATCAACAAGGCTTTTCAAATTAAGACTTTCAACACACATTTGAGCAGTTTGGGGTCTTAGGCACGTGTGATTTCTTACAGAATTTGACATGATAGCCTCAGTAGAATCACATTTTTAAACCATAACATATTAGCACACAGCCCATACTTAAACCACATTCTCAAACAATAACTCAACACAACAAGAACCTTAGAAACACATATAGAACGCATATTTATTTGGTCATGGGGCTTATTTGGATTAATCAATTTATAATGAGCAGCATGGGACTTACAAGGTCATTCTGGGGTTCAATTCTAAAAGAAGAGTTTAGTCAACATACCTCACTTTGAGCTTTCTTTAATTCTCTACACAGTTCCTGAGTCCTAGCAACTTTGATCTACTTAGAGACACGACAACATTGAACACAAATTAGGAAGCAGTTCATGATTCTAGTCATTTGAGAATTTTATCAAACACTAGGTGGGCATTATGATCTCAAGGTCCTCCTATGGTGGATTCCTCTATTTCATTACCCAAAATCTACACAATTGAGCTCAACAACCTTCCCACAACCCTAGATAGTACATGCATCCATAACTAACAACTCCCACACCCAATAATTTCTTGGCTTATTACCTATTTTTCAGTTAAATCTCGAAATTAAAGGATGGGGAGTAGAATCTTACCTTTTGGTTGAAGACCTTGTGAGTTATCCTAGAGAAATCTTCAAGATTTGAGCAAAGATTGGAGAACAATGACTTATAATTCCTCTTCTCACTCTAGACCACCTTCCCCACTCTCTAAAATATAAGTTTGAACCTTCTAGAATGATCCTTAAGTTTGTTTTATAAGAATAGGGTCGGGTTTATAAAACCATAAAAATGAAGCCCCGATGCAGATCTGCGGTCGCATAAAGCTTCTGTGATCCGCAAAATGGGCCGCATAATGGCCTTCCGGAACTAGGCATTTTCTACTTCACTCTGCAGCCAATCTGCGTCCGCAAATCAATTCAGTGGTCGCATAATGCACCACAGAATATCCCTCCGAAAAATTTTGTGTTGGATTCTATGACGGATTGTGCGGCACAAAAAATGATTATGAAGTCGCACATTGGTCCTAAAATTTAGCTCAGGTTTCTGCTTCACTCCACGGAATATTTGTGATCGTAGAACTGGCAGCACAAAATGCCCTGCACTTCCAAAAAAAAATTCAACTCACCAACGCACTGTTCAGCCGAAAAAGTCCGCGTCGCGGCAAGCTTGCAAGCCGCGAAGAATATTTACAATCGCTAACACATATGTCTACCTTGGCACCACGGAACCCCAGGTTTTTGGTAAAAGTTTATGTGGCCTTACATCATTCCCCGCTTAGGATCGTTCGTCCCTGAATGAGGGTCAAAATCTGCCCTTAGCATACAATGTGATCCAGCTAATACTTCACACGCCTACAACCCCCCAATTTTTGACTAACTCCCTAAATTTCCAAAAAAATGTGGCAGAGTTTCCCTTGTAATTGGGCCTATCCACCTGTTAGAGAATCCCATAAACCAATCCTAACAACATAACCACAGTGCAACGATGTAAAATAATATGGGAACAACACCGGCACAACGCTATAAACATTTTATTACCAAGAGGGAGTATTCTTTACATAAGCTGTACAGGGGGGAAACATAATTTATAGAAAGTTAGCTCTTAACACCGTGGATACAATTACATAGCTATTCAAATAAATTAGGGTACTTCTTCTTCATCTCTTCCTCGGCTTCATAGGTGGCCTCTTCAACCTGCTTCACTGAGGCAATATCTTTATTTCTCAACTTTCGGACTTGTCTATCAAGAACGGCAATTGGAATTCTTCATAATTCAATTATTCATTAACATCTATGGTCTCAATCAGAACAATAAGTGATGGATCTCCAACCACCTTCTTCAACATGGATACATGAAACACTAGGTGCACTAAGGACATTGCTGGAGGTAGTTCTAGCCTGTAAGCCACCTGACCGACCCTCTGAATGATTATGTACGATCAATTATACCTTAGACTCAATTCACTCTCTTACCAAACCGTATTACCCCCTTCATGGGGAAACCTTCAAGAAAACCCATTCATCCTCTTGGAGCTCCAAATCTCTATGACACACATCTGAATAAGACTTCTAACGACTCTAGGAAATTTTCAACCATTCCTTAATGATATTGACCTTCTCTATAGCCTGGTGCACGGGGTCTGGTCCTATCAACTCCGCGTCCCCAGTCTCAAACTATCCAATGAGAGATCTACATATCCTACTGTAAAGAGCCTCGAACGGTGCCATCTGAATGCTAGCATGATAACTATTATTGTAGGTAACTTCTATGAGCGGAAAATCATCATCCCAACTACCTTTGAAGTCAAGAACGCAAGCGCGTAACATATCCTCGAGCATCTGAATAGTCTGCTCTGCTTTCCCGTCGGTCAGTGGATGGAATGCTATACTAAGATTTACTTGAGTGCCCAACCTTTACTGAAATTTCTTCCTAAAGTTAGTTGTGAACTGTGCCCCTGATTGGAAATGATGGAAACTGGAGTACCATGCAACCTGACTTGATATACAACTGAGCATATTGTTCCTATTTGTCGGTAGCTTTAACAGGTAAGAAGTATGCTGATTTCATGAGTCGGTCCATAATTACCCAAACCGAGCCGAACTTGCAAGGAGTGCGGGGTAATCCTACCACAAAGTCCATATTGATCATCTCCCATTTCCACATCAAAATTTCTATGTTCTATGCCAATCCGCCCGGCCTTTGATGCTCGACCTTTACTTGTTGACAATTTGGACATCTTGCCACAAAGTTCGCCACATTCCTCTTCATATTGTTCCACCAGTAGACATCCTTAAGATCATGGTACATCTTTGTAGAGCCCGAATGCACGGAATACCTAGAAGTGGGAGCCTCGGTCATAATTCTTTCCAGGAGACCATCCACATCTGGACACATAGTTTCCCTTGGTATCTTAGTGTACCATCATTCATTCCAAGAGAAAAGGCCATGGTCTTATGTTTATGAATCCCCTCCTTTAATTGTACCAAAAATGGGTCGTTGTATTGATTTTCTTTGACTTCCACAAGAAGCGATGATCCAGTTTGCATAATTAGTCCTCCTTCACTAGAATCTGCAAGACGAACTCCCAAACTAGCCAACTGATGAACCTCCTTGGCCAACGGCCTTTGATATGCCTCCAAGTGAGCCAAATTACCCAAAAACAATTTGGCTTAGAGAATCTGCTACAAAATTAGCTTTCCCCGGATGACACATAATATCAATGTCGTAATCCTTGAGTAACTCAAGCCATCTTTTCTACCTCAGATTCAATTCCTTCTGCTTGAAATGTATTGAAGGCTCTTGTTCTTGAAATGTATTGAAGGCTCTAATGGTATGTGAATATATCCACATGGACCCATCTTTTCTTCCTCAGATTCAATTCCTTCTGCTTGTTGGATAGTTCTTTTCACGATTCTTGAGTTGCCTAGAAACATGGGCTTGCCATGTTGGATTAATATGTATCCCAAGTCCAATTCTTGAAGCATCACAATATACCACACACCCATATGTACCCTCTGGTAGGGTCAACACATGTGTCGTATTTAACCTTGATTTTAAATCTTGGAAGCTCCTTTCACAAGCATCTGACCATTGGAACTTAGTTGTCTTCTTTGTCAACTTAGTTAACAAAGAGGCAAGACAGGAGAAACCCTCCACAAATTTCTTGTAATACCCGGCTAAAGCCAAGAAACTGTGTATCAAATGTTTGAGTTGTAGGTCTATGCCAATTCTTCACATCTGCAATCTTCTGAGGATGAACCTTAATTCCTTTTCTAGAGAAGACATGACCCAAGAATGCCACAGATTACAGCCAAAATTCACATTTTGAAAACTTTGCATACAACTGGTGTAGTTGTAGAGTCTGTAGAGCTACCCTGAGGTGATCGACATGGTCCTATCAACTTCGTGAATATACAAGGATTTCGTCAATAAACACTATCACAAAAGAGTCGAGGAACGACTTGAAAATTCGGTTCATAAGATCCATGGAAGCTGCTCGGGCATTTGTTAGCCCAAAAGACATTACTAGAAATTTAAAGTGCCCATACCGGGTCCTTAAAGCTCCTTTTTGATATCCTGCACCCTGATCTTCAACTGATGGTACCCGGATCTCAAATAAATTTTTCCAAAATACTTAGCACCCTGCAATTTATCAAACAAGTCATTTATTTTTGGCAGTGGGTACTTATTCTTGATTGTGACCTTGTTGACTTACCGATAATCAATACACATTCTCAGTGACCCATCTTTCTTCCTTACAAAAAATATCGGTGCGCCCCAAGGCGAAACACTCGGCCAGATAAAACCCTTCTCTAACAAATCCTTTAATTGTTCATTTAGCTCCTTCAAATCTAATGGTGCCATTCTGTAAGGTGGAATGGATATAGGCTGCGTTCCTGGCATCATATCAATCCCAAAATCAATCTTCATGTCTGGCAGGATCCTAAGGAGTTCATACGGAAAGACCTCTAGAAATTCATTCACAATTGGTACAGACTCAAGTGTGTGCCTCAGCGTCGGTGTCCTTAACCCGGACCAAATGGTAAATACACCCCTTTTTGATCATCTTGGTGGCCTTAAGGTAATAAATAAACCTAACCTTCAGAACCATATCATCCCCTTCCATTCAATAACTGGCGCATTTGAAATTTGAACCTAACGGTCCTGGTTCGGCAATAAAGCTTAGCAAAACATGAATAAAGCCAGTCCATCCCTATGATTACACCAAAGTCAACCATTCCCAATTCAATAAGATCGGCCATGGTGTCTCGACCATGCACCATGACAACATAATCCCTATAAACCCATGCGACTACAGTAGACTCACCAACCGGAGTAGATACAGAGAACGGGTCATGAAATTATTCCTGTTCTATCCAAAATTCCATAGCTACATAGGGAGTGACATAGGACAAGGTGGAACCGGGGTCAATAAGAGTACACACATGAGATTAGACAGTCAATATACCTGTGACGACAACTGGAGAAGCCTATGAACTCTGGAGACCCTTCATAACATAAAAGCGGTTGGGTCCCCCGGAACTCTGTGCACCACCCGTAGATGCACCACGCCATGCAGGTGTTGGAGTGCCTTGAGCCAAAAGAAGGTGCTGTCGATGTAGTAGCTGCAAAACTGGTCGGCTGTGTTGCACTCTTGCCCGGTGGGACGAACAACATTCCATCTGAATGTGACCCTTCATACCATACCCATAGCATATGGGTTGGTCTATGAAGCATGCCCCAAACTGCATCTTCCTACACTTGGTAGAATCCCTCGTTACCCTGGTTGAGCCTAAAATGCCTCCACTGCTGCTGACTGGGCCCCTATTGCGGTGCACTAATTGTAAACTGAGCAAAGGACTGGGATGTCCCTGAGTGAACCTCCCCGGAATGCTGACCTACCACCAACACCACCCGAAGAACCGCCAAATTTCCATATGGACCGGGCCTTGTTATTGCTCTCATGCTCCATTCTGATCATCAATTTGGAGGTCTCTGTGGCTTGAGAAAATGCCACCATCTTACCATAGTGCATGTCAGAATTCAAGGTTGCTATTATTACATCCCGTACTTTTGTACATTAGATTTGTCGTACGAATATTGACATAAGTTTAAGGACAAGATTATTTTTGAGGTTATAAGTTGTTATGCTATTTATAACAAGTGATAAGTAAAGTCGTGAAGGTCAGAGGGTAAACTAATCGAGTAAAATGAGTGTCGTTGAAGTTTGACATTTTGGGATAAGATACGGTCCAAGTTATAATACCCCATATTTATGGATTAATTCTATACAATATACCACATCACCATAATAGTAAAGTATATTCTAGTATGTTAAAAGGGATTAATATTTAAGTGAAATGGGATTTATAAATTAATTATGTGTTTAATTAATTATATGGAAAATTAGTTGAAGTGTTTAGATAATGTTAAGTAGACAACATGTCTCTGTAGGTGTTACACCCCATGTTTTCGTACGTGAAAGTACGCTATTTGTAAATTGATGAAAGCTCAAAAATGAGATGTTACATCCCGCATTTTCATATGTTAAGGTTCCATCGTAAATTAATCGAAGTAAGCTCAGGAATGAAATTATTTAAGATTATAAGTATTATGCTATTTCAGACAAGTGATAAGTAAATTCGTGAAGGTGAGAGGGTAAGTGAATCGAAGAAAGTGAGTTTCATCGAAGTTTGTCAATTCGGGATAAAATATGGTCCGAGCTATAATACCCGACATTTATGGACTAGTGCCATACAAGGTACCACATGACCATGATAGTAATGTGTATAAGGTGTGTTAAAAGTAAGTAGTAATTTAAGTAATTTGAGATAATTCTTAATTATGTGAATAATTGATTAGTCGTGGGGATAATTATGGTATTAAATAGGATTAAGTGGACAAAGATTTTGTTATGGGATGTCACATGGCACTAAGATAGGCCAACATGGAACCAATGTTCATGATGAGTCATAACACATGTGGTGCCTTGTTTACGCGTGAAATGTTCTTTGGATAATTACCTTGGTTTGGTTTCTTTAATAGTAATATAACTTGGACAATTAGTGGTAATATAACTTGGTTTGGATGATGAGTTATGGCATGCTTTCCACTTTAGAATTAAACCAGCAACGTTGGATGCTAAGATTGCTAACGGATGGAGCTCAAATAGCTCGTTTGAAACTTCATAATGCGATAAAGCGTGAAATTTGTGATTCTAAGGGAGTACGGTGCAATCTTTCTCAAGAATATCATACGGATTTTTTCCTACTTTGATCTGTTGTTACATGATTTGTCGCGATTGACGTATGTTAAGGGGGATTGTCAAGAGAATCGGCTCAGGTATATTAAGACTATCCCTTCTTTCTTTTTGGCATGATCCATATGATACAAACGAAATGACCAAATGCACAAATTCCATAAATGACTCTATTCATAGAAATACCAAAGGTTCCTATGTTCTTGATTCCCCATATGTCTTATTATCCTATCGTCTGTTCATGGGTCTTAGAAAATACGTAAGTTGATAAAGTTTATTTTATGACATTCCGAGAGATTTTATTACGTACTTCTCATGCATTGCATTCATTTAAATTTTGACCCATGACCAGATAATGTTATATACATGTATATATGTATATTATATGTATATGGTATATGGGAAAAGGTTACAGTGTTATATACACACTACCACATGATCAGCTGGTATACATTGATGATTTGCCCATAGTGGTCGAGATGATATGATGGGATGCCCTTAGAGGCTTGATGATGTTATGAACGCATATACCTACGCATGGTACAACATTTATACGCATATGCATGACATTATAAATATTAATGATTTTGATTCACAAAGTTATTCAGACTTACATGTTGAGTTTTTTACTTCATGTTTCTCTCATGTCTATTATTTACTGATTTTCATTCCTCACATACTCGGTACATTATTTGTACTGACTCCCTTTTCCTGGGGACGCTGCGTTTCATGCCCGCAGGTCGTGATAGACAAGTTGAGAGTCCTCCAAGTACGCTATCAGCTCAGCGGAAGATCTTGGTGTGCTCCATTTTCTCTGGAGTTGCTTATTTGGTCAGTATGATTATGACATGTATATATTGGTATAGCGGGGCTCTGACCCGACCTTTATGATATTTATGTACTCTTAAAGGCTTGTAGACAAATTTCATGCATACGGATACTTGTATGGCCTTGTCGGCCTATGTTTTGAGTATATTAAGCATCATGCTGGCCTTATAGGCCCGTACATCATATGTATAAATCATTATGTCAAGTTAGGTCACCATATATTGACTATTCGCTCATGCTTTACTTTACTCATCTCATGACAACATTTTTGGTTCATTTACCTATGATAGCATGATACGAAAAGATACGTTATGTTGGTACTTTGTTGAGTAAGGTACTGGGTGCCCATCGCGGCCCATCGGTTTGGGTCGTGACTAAAGTGGTATTAGAGCAGTTCTATCCTAGGCAGTATACAAGTCGTGTCTAGTAGAGTCTTGTTTATGGGTGTCTTGTGCACCACACTTATAAGCAGAAGGCTACAGGGCATTTAGGACTGTCACTCTTTCTTCTTACTCTACATCGTGTGGTAGAGCTCAGTTGTAAGAAATCAATTTCCTAAACTCTATATTATTCATAATACAATGATACTACATCTAGTAAGAGATCCCATGTGGCTGTGGAAGAGTTGTGTCAGAGGAACTCGATTCTGCATGATGCTTATGATGAGTAAATGTGAGGTCTTTAGCAGATCATGCATGTGCTAAAATGTGTAAGATTCTTTTTAAGGAGCCATAAGGCATGAATATCTATCCACCCATATGGTAAAAAGTAATGAGAGATTTAGAAGGTAGATACAGATTTCAAGAAGTAAAAGAAGCAAGGTGAAGAAGGGTATGGGGTGCCCAGTTAATGAAGATTATCAGTCTTACAATTCAGGCAGAGAAGTATAAGCATTTTTGGTTACCTTCAACAGTAACAGATGTATTTACAATTGGCCACACTGATCTCAGTTATTCCCTATGGGAGAAGGACGAGATATCAGGATCCGACTGGGTTAGAGTAACCCAAAATGGTAGATGGATTGTTTGCATTAGTTGACATTTCCAAAGGACATTGCAAACATACTAATAGATGGTGCACTCTAACACAGTACATCTAGATATGAGTACAATAAAGATAGGCACCGGAAGCCTGAAAGGGATAAATATTACCTTAGTGTGGCTCCCTCCCTAGTAGAGAGAGAATGTTAGGCAACCCGAAGAGCCAGTGGATTGAACAAGGGGAGCTAAAAGCAAAAGAATGTCTTGTTTCAGAATAAAGTGATAGACAAAAATATTAGCAGGAAAATAAGAAAAGAGTTAATGAAGCACTATGAGTAAGATGTGATACATGGATGACAACGGTAGATAAAAAAAAATGACAGTATTACAGAGTCTATATTCAAGTGAAAGAATGAGAGGTAATAGTACTTGAGGAAACAAAAGAGTATAGGACAATAAGTCATAAACTCATTTCGAGAAATAAGTTCGTGACTCCAATGCAACTACCAGAAGGAAACGTTAAACCCTAGAGTAGCATAGATTAGTATGGGCTAGTGAACAGGATAAACTAAACATGAATTAGGGACTGAGTGATTTGATAATAGTCGGCATCATGAGAATTTCAGAGATTGCGTTCCGGCTATAATAGAATGGACGACAAAAGAATAACCTTAAAAGACATTCAGGAAGAAGCTTTCTTAAAGCAAGCAATGTGAGCAAAGTTAAGCTTAAGGGACTGTGTGTGCCAGTTACACTAGGTGTCTCCCTAGTGAGTAAGGAATTTTGTTATTCTTGGCACAGAAGGATTATCACAAGGAGAGTAAGGGTCATTGATGATATGAAAAGACGCCAAAGGTGAAGAGGTAAAACATCTATATGTAGATTATCATAGCACTTAATCTTAGTACTCCCGTAAATGGGGGATATGGAGTGATGTGGCATTAAGTCAGAATTAAGTGATTTTAGTAATTATGGAATGGTAAAGGAAGAATGTGATAAAAATGAAAAAAATTAGATAAATATTGAGGTGAATCAACGATGGATGGATAAAAGTTACAAAGTATGAGATGAGATTAGGTCGTCATTTTAAAGATGAATAGTAATGAGGAAGCATTAAAGGACTTAGATCTATACATATGGGATAAGCAACGAGAATAACCTGTAGTTTATAGTATGACCTACCTAGATGTAGTAAAGCCATAAGGATAGATGAACAAAGCTATGAAACAAGATATAGCAATATCCATAAGTTCAACAAAGTACCGAGTGAAGAACTTCAGTATATCTATAGATACCCAAAGGGATATCTTGTCAAGCTCTGTATATGTATACAAAGAGAGTCATAGATAATTGCTAAGAACTGGAGGAAAAAGGAAAGAAGAGTCGCATAGGTGCACTTACAAGGTTATACTCGTACAGGCTGCATGATAGATGGTAGCAACAGTTACGAGATTGAAAGGATTCCGACCACAAGGCATGGTGTGAGAAAGAGGCCTAAAGGGGGGAATGCTCTGTCCTTTGGATTTATTCACATAACAGTTTCCTAGATGGCAAGAATAGTACTAAAGTATTCGCTAGGACTATAGGTTATGATTATGATAAGTGCATCTGTCAACATTCGAGGGAGAATGTTCCAAATGGGGGGAATGATGTTACACCCCATGTTTTCGTACGTGAAAGTACGCCATAAGTAAATTGATGAAAGCTCGGAAATGAGATGTTACATCCCATATTTTCGCACGTTAAAGTTTCATTTTAAGTTAATCGATGTAAGCTCGGGAATGAGATTATTTTAAGATTATCAGTATTATGCTATTTCAAACGACTGATAAATAAATTCGTGAAAGTGAGAGGGTAAGCAAATCGAAGAAAGTGAGTTTCCTCGAAGTTTGTCAATTTGGGATAAAATACGGTCCGAGCTATAATACCCGGCATTTATGGACTAGTGCCATACAAGGTACCACATGACCATGATAGTAAGGTGTATAAGGTGCATTAAAAGTAAGTAGTGTTTTAAGTAATTTGAGATAATTCTTAATTATGTGGATAATTGATTAATTGTGGGGATAATTATGGTACTAAATAGGATTATGTGGATAAAGATTTTGATATGGGCTGCCACATGGCATTAAATATTGATGATGTTATGAATGCAAATACCTATGCATGGTACGACATTTATACGCATATGCATGACATTATAAATACTAATGATTTTGATTCACAAAGTTATTCAGACTTGCATGTTGAGTCTTTTACTTCATTTTTATCTCATGTCTATTGTTTACTGATTTTCATTTTTTACATACTCGGTACATTATTTGTATTGATGTCCCTTTGCCTAGGGACACTGCATTCCATGCCCGCAGGTCCCAATAGAGAGGTTGAGAGTCCTTCAAGTAGGCTATCAGCTCAGCGGAAGGTGTTGGAGCGCTCCATTTGCTCCCGAGTTGCTTATTTGGTTAGTATGATTAGGACATGTATTGATTGGTATGGCATTTCCCGACCTTTATGATATTTATGTACTCTTAGAGGCTTGTAGAAAAATGTCATGTATACAGATACTTGTATGCCCTTGTCGGCCTATGTTTTGAGTATATTAAGGATTATGCCAGCCTTATAGGCCCGTACGTCATATGTGTAAATCAGTATATCAAGTTGGGCCACCATATATTGAGTATTCCCTCATTCTTTACTTTAGTAATCTCATCGCAGCCTTTCTGGTTCACTTACCTATGATAGCATGATACAAAAAGATACAGTATGTTGGTACTCGATTGAGTAAGGTACCGGGTGCCCGTCGCGGCCCATCGATTTGGGTCATGACAATAGGTCCCACAAGGGGATGACCTTTATTATTATTAGTAAAGGATAAATATTGCTAGTAGTGGAACTATAAGGATTTGGTAGAATAAAGGGGTGGGTACGTGTGCAAATTAGGTGAGGTTATGGAATGGGTGTCTAATATTAGTAGGTGACTAGTGAAAGTATATACTCATGTGTATTTATCTAAATTATCCTCACGTGGAAGCACCATATATAGAAAATATAGGCAACAACATTATATAAAAGACATCAACTTAGTTAGATAATACAAGGCAACAATGTACTTCCATTGTGGAAACAATTCATTTGAAAATAACTCCATTATTGGTGGCAACAATATTGATCACATTGGGAACAATTATTTGGGAAGGGATCAAGCATTGGCAGGAAGTATATTTCCATAATTGTGTAGAAAATCTACTTCCCAAATTAATCTGAAGAACTCCAAAGAAATTTATAGTGTTTATTTGATTCCTACAAGCTTGGGGTAGAGCGGGCCAGTTCCAGATTATATAAGGCCATGACGCTAATCAATTTGCGGTATAGGGGTGCTATAAAGTTTAACGAGGTTTGTTAAGGCTATCCCTTATTTCCTTTTGGCATGCTCGATATGATACAAACGAAACGAGCAAATGTACATCTGTCATAAATGACTCTATTCTTAGAAGTACTAGGGGTGTCTATGTTCTTGATTCCCCATGTGTCCTATTATTATATTGTATGTTCATGGGTCTCAGAAAATACGTAAGTTGATAAAGTTTATGTCATGATATTAATCGAAGGCATATTGAACTTATGATACTCCGAGAGATCTTACTGACTTACTTCATTATGTATTGTATTCATTTATACATGTATATTGACTAATGAACAGATGGCATTATATATGCGTATATTATATGTATATGGAATATGGGGAAATGTTATGGCGTTATATACGTGCCACCACCTGATCTGCTAGTATACATTGATGATTTTGCCCACAGTGGTTGTGATGATATTATAGGATTCCCTCAGAGGCTAGATGATGTTATATACACATATACCTATGAAGGATATGACATTTATACGCATATTCATGACATTATGAATGTTTCATGATTCACAGAGCTATTCAGGCTTACAGTTTGAGTCTTTTCCTCTATATTTCTTTCATGTTTACTATATACTGCTTTCACGCCTTACATACTCAGTACTTTATTTGTACTGACATCCATTTTGCTTGAGGACACTGTGTTTCATGCCCCCAAGTTATGATATACAAGTTGAGAGTCCTCCAAGTAGGCTATCAGCTTAGCGAAATGTGTTGGTGCACACCATTTGCTCCGGAGTTTCCTATTTGGTCAGTATGATTTGGACATGTATTGATTGGTATGGTGAGGTCCTATCCTGACTTTTATGATATTTATGTATTCTTAGAGGCTTGTAGATAGATGTCAGGCATATGGGTACTTGTATGAGCTTTTCGGCCTATGTTTTGAGTATACAAATGTTCATGTCGACTTTATAGGCCCGGATATTATATGTATAAGTCGGTATATCACGTAGGGGTCATCCTATGTCGAGTATTCCCACATGTTTTATTCTAGTTATCTCATGACATCCTTTCCAGTTCATTTACCCATGATTAGTATGATAAGAAGGATATGTTACGGTTGTACTCAGTTGAGTTAGGCACCGGGTGCCCGTCGCGGCCCTTCGATTTGGGTCGTGACAAAAGTGGTATCAGAGCAGTTCTATCCTAAGGAGTCTACAAGCCGTATCTAGTAGAGTCTTATTTATGGGTGTGTTATGCACCACACTTATAAGCAGGAGGCTACAACGCATTTAGGACTGTCACTCTTTCTTCTTACTCTACATCGTGTGGTAGAGCTCAGTTGTAAGAATTCAAATGCCTAAATTCTATTTTATTCGTAATATAACGATACATACATCCAGAAAGGTAGTTGGTAAGAGATTGAATGTGGTTGTGGAAGAGTTGAGTAAAAGGAACTCGATTTTGCATCATGCTTATGATGAGTAAATATGAGGTCTTTAGCAGATCATGTGTGTACTAAGGCGTGTAGCTTCTTGATAAGGATCCCTAAGACAATAATATCAATCTACCTGATGATAGGCTATAATTATGTATTTTAGTCGCTTATTACACGCTAATAATTGAGTTTGAGCTTTAATCGCTAGTGTTTTGCACTAATTATGTGTTTTATGCCTTGTAGGAGTGATTCCGATCTATGTAGATATTATGGAATGTATTCAAGTTATTATGGAGATTTTAAATCTTATTAAAAGCCCAAGGATTAAGTTGGGATCGTGTTCGGGGATCAACGGATGATAGGGAAATGAAACGAAGAATCGAGTAGGCATATTGTACATTATCTAGTAAAATACATATAACTTTTCTCTCAAAACTCCTTTTAGGCTTCACAATATTTTTTGGAAAGCTAATTCAATGTTCTACAACTTTCATGTTTTATGTGTTTTCAAATTCCCAAAAGAACGGGGTGAAAAGTGTGAGGCAAGTGCGCAGGCACGCACTGACCGCACATACGGGGCAGAAAGTGTGGAAAGTGCGCGGCCGCGCACATCCTGTCCGGGAAAAGTGTTTTTTCGCATATGAGAAGGTATAATTGTTTGGTACCTACCCTTATTGGTCTATATACATGAAAAATGGTATTTTGAGTACTTTTGACACACTTTGGACCTAAGGAGGCAACAACACACTAGGAGCAAGGCGGAGAATTCTTCTACGAGTTTTTCACTTCCTTCTTGCTATTTCTATTATTGGTTATGAATTCTAGTATTATAGTTATGCATATAATGAATATCTAATTTTTTATCTAGGTTTTGATGGAACCTATTGGAGGATGATTTTCGTGTTACATTAATACAGATTTGCCATAGTATTTTCTCTATTTGTTTAACTACATTATTATTGTGGTTGGTTGAAGAGATCTCAATCAATTATGCCTATTTAGTTTGTAATACTCAAAAGAGAGTACATATTTAATTAGTTGTTGAAAAACATCACTCCTAACGTATATAAGGGATCAATACGGAGGGTCTAAAGGTGCGATTAGGGATAACAAAACCTTGGTGCGATCTGAATTAGCCGTACTTAATGCCATCTAGCGTAATTCGGGAGAATATATCTAGTAAATTGTGGTAGTTAAGCGATAGAGAATTATGACATGCAGAGCGCTCATGATCGGTAGAGAAAACTTAGGCAAATTTATAAGAAACGAAGCGGAAAGGATTCCGACAATAAGGGAAATCATAACTCTAGGCCTCCATAATCTTGTCCCCAATCCTTATATTTGTTAGTTGATAAGTTTATTTCTTTATAATAGTTGTTAGTTAATTAGTTAGAAATAAATATTATAATCTCTATAATTAGGAAATTGTTTGGACTTGTGTTTCTTAGCAATATTGAACAATTGTAGCTAAGCCTTAGTTCTTTTCGGGATTCGACTTCGGACTTGTAAACCGGATAATATTTGCAACGACCACTTAGTCCTTTTTATAAGGCATAGTTGGGCGTGATTAAATTTTGGCGCCATTGCCTGGGAACTAACGGTGTAGCTGTAGGTGTACATATTCTTAGGTTGCAAGTTTGAACTTTTATTTTTGTTTTCTGTATTTGATTATTTTTTTAATATTTATTTTTGACTTGGAGACATGGAATCTTGTAATTATGAGAGTTTTGATGTTGGTCATTCTACTTTTGATCCTACTTATGCATATTGTGGAAGAAACCACCCATTGCAAAATTATCAAAATATTTCTGAGAGCGAGTTAAGTGCACCAACTCAATCTTATGTGTGGAATGTGTGTGTTATATGTGGTGGTCAAGATGTTCACTTTCATGGTTGTGCATATATTTCGTATCCTCCCTAATCTCTTGCTGTGATGGTTCTACTTTTTCTGGTGAAGTAAATAGGAACAAAGAAACTAGTGAAGATGACCTGAAGGAGATCAAAGATATGTTAAAGTGCCTTCTAGAATAAAATAATGAGAAACAACTGCAGATAGGGAAACTATTCGCAACTTGGAGGCTCAAGTGAGTCAAGGGGTTGAAGTTTTTAATGCTCAGCAAGGCAATTTTGTGGATAGTATCCAAAAGAAGCATGTATTAGATGTAGAAATCGAGGTGCCAATGGAGGAGGTTAGAATAGAACACCAACAATCAATCAAACTATATTTTGAGAATGTCGATGTTGTTGAAGAGATACTAGAGTCAACTAATATTTAGCTTAAAGTTTATATATTTCTATGTATATCGCCTCATGTTTTAATTTTGTTTCGTCAGTTTTAGATGTTAAATGTGATGATTTATATTAATTTGAAGTTTTTTTATATTTAGGAATGATTCGGGATCAATTGGGGGCGTAACGCGCGAAATTAGAGCCAAAACGCAAAAACTGGGCAAAATGGCGATTTTGGGCGCCACAGGCAGGGTGGGCGCCACTTATGGCGCTGGAGGCAGAAATTTCATGAGCGGCAGCACCCTGGTGGGCGCGCGGCGCTAACTAGGGCGCCAATGACATGATGTTTTTCCTATTTTACCCGGGACACGGTTATTTCGGCCCTAACCCTACCCAACACGTATAAAAGCAAGTCTAAGCTTATTTTTGAGGATTCATGCCACTTTGGAGAAAATATACACACGGGATCATTAGGAAGCGAAGGATTATCAGTTTTCTTCATCTTTTTCTAGTATTCACAATTAATTCAACACTTATGCAATTGTTTGATTTTAGCATGAGTGGCTAAACACCATTGTTCTGGGTTGTGGTTTAGCCATGAATATTGTTATTCGACATTAACTTAACATTGATTATAGTTCACTCAATATATGGTTGTTTCTTCAATTCTGTGTTTAATTGCTTAATTGTCTGACAGCAGTTAGGTTCTATATACTATCTATGTTATGCTTGGGAAAGCCGTATATAGATTAGAGAAGAATTGAAGAGAGCGCGATCTTAACCCTTCAGGGGAGCGGATTTGTGGTTAGGATAGGAATATACCTAGTCACCGTGCTTAATTAAACATCATAATCTTAGTGCGTTCTAATAGATTAATTTCATAGGAATATAGGCGTTAATCTATTGAGAATAGGCGAGTAGTGCTTCGGGAGAAGGCTATGAGAGCATTTATCGATTAATTAGCAACCATGAGAGAATTATATGAAAGGGAGAGTTAGTTAGAGTGCAATACGAATGGTGAATCGATCACAACCCTGGAATATTTGTCTCTACTGAATACACAACAATCAACTCATACTTGATAATTAGTTATTTCTGAGGATCGTAGTATAGCATATTTACATTATTGGATTTCTATTGTGGCTTGATTAAATAAAAATTATAGTGAATTAGTGATTAATATACACAAGTCTCTGTGGGTTCGACATTTGATTTATCATTATATTACTTGTATGACCACGTATACTTGCGTGTGCGTTTGGGACCAACAAGATTTTGGCGCCGTTGCTTGGCACTTGATTATAGACTACTTTCTGGTTTTTGCTTTAATTGTTTATTTTGTCCAGTCTTACGTTACTTGATTGTTACTCTAATCTCAGGAACTTTGATTGAATGTGTAGGGTCAGAAGCCAGGAAAGACTTGACGGCTTTGACCCCGAACCTGAGAGAACATTTCACAGGAGATTGAGGGAAGCAAGGGATACAGACAATATTCAAGACCTCATTCAATTCCCTGAGAACATGGTAGAGGAACAACATATTGTTGTTCAGGAGGTAGCAATGCCCAGTATTTCTAATGTTACCTCCAGCATCGTGAAGCCCAAAATCACTGGGCGTTTTGAGCTGAAAAAGAGCATGATCCAGTTACTACATGCAAACGGGCAGTTTATGGGTCTTCCACACGAGGATCCTCAGCAGCACATTCTGAACTTCTTGGAGATTAGTGATACTTATATCACTAACGGGGTCACGCTAGATTATGTGAGGCTCACGCTTTTCCCATTCTCTCTGTTGGGAGAAGCAAAGAGATGGCTAAAGGCAGAACCAGCTAATTCCATTACAACATAGAGCGATTTGGCGAGAAAATTTCTGGCAAGGTTCTTCCCTTCAGGTGTCACACCTCCCTTTTTCCACTACCCCCTCCTGTGATTAATGAAGGGGTAGTAAGGGAGTTTTTCCACTTTAAGTGACATTATTCAGATTCGGGATTTATTTTAGTTTTCAAAGTCACCACCCGGATTTTTGACGATGTTTCGGGACACCGTTTTATTGAAATCCCGAACCGAGGAAATTTAGACTCTGTTTTAAGTTGTCTGCGTACCAGAAATCCGAGTAAGGAATTCTGTTAACCCGGGAGAAGGTGTTAGGCATTTCCGAGTTCTGTGGTTCTAGCACGGTCGCTTAACTATTAACATTTGGCCGAATTATCTGATGATTTTCATACTTTTTGCCTATTGCATTTAACCGTTTAATTTTTCTTGTTTTTAATTTTTATGGATTTATCTTGAAACAAGTCATGATGGAGTGCACTTGCTTATCTTTTGAACACATTATAACTACGCCACATGAAATGCACCCGTAATTACAACATGTGATTCTTATTATAATTTGAAGTTGAAGACGGGGACATGAGTTGTCGCACCCGAACGTAGATTAGGGTAATTTTAAGGTAATATTTGATTGTCTACTAAATTTCATACTAACATAATTATTCTTCAACCTATAGTATGTGTAGAAGATTGTTTTGGGCCTAAATTCACTTAGTCTAAAAGGACGGACATTTGGGCCATGGCCGCATTTTAGCCCAATTCAACCATTTAACCCTTCGGCCAATCCTAATTGTGGCTAATTATAAAAGGGATAAAACTATATAATTCTATAAAAGAAACATGCCAACACATGGAGTTTTACAAGAGATTCAACAAATCGCTAAGTTACAAGTTATACATTTTAAAAGAGGTCAAGTGCACGTTTTTGGCTATAGTAGAATATTAAACTAATATTTTTTTTTTCATCAACTTCAAGTAGCCTAGATACATGCCTTCATAAGTATTGAGTATTGTTGATAGCGCTTATACATTTATTGTCGCAAATTCAGAAAGTTTGAAAGATATGAGATGAATCAAAAACGTTTTGGATCACACGTTCCTGTTTTGTATATTTTTCGAAAGTCATGGAATCTAGAACGATTATTTTTCAGAACCATAGTAAGTGTTTACAAGGAGACTAATCTGAATACAAACTCATGTGAAATGCCTTTAAATAGAAAATCTGTATTTCTATGTTTTGAATTTCAACAGGGGTGAATTAAACAATTTTAAGATAGATCACAGGGGGTTCTGAGGAAAAGAGAACTATATTTTCAGTAAATTGGATCAGCTTTGAGAGAATTTCACATTAATAAGTAAACAGGGAAATAAAGCTAAATACTAATTTAGAATGTCCAGTCCATATTTACAAATCTTAAAATCTGTAGAGAGAATTATTTGGCTATTTACTAGGAAATACAATTTCCCAAAAGAAAAAAAAATAACAAATGAATAATTCTAAAAATATGAAACATCAGCTGTTACTCCTGTGCGAGCCAGCAGTACTTCGAAGGTCTAAAAAACATGCATTTCATCACTGATTTTAAACCCAAATAGCATGGATTCCTATGTACACTCCAAGGAATGAATCTGACCAGTATAAGGGTCAGATTTGATTCCTTCAGTGTTGTTTGACAATACATCTAAGCATATATAGCCTAAGACCAATATTTAAACACTTTTATGGGGTGAATCTGACCATGAAGAGGTCAGGTTCAGCTCCGAAGATGAAAACCCATCAACCCTTTAATCATTCCACATGTTGTTGCCCAAATTCATACAATGATTTGACTGGTCTTGGGCATTTCTTAAGGTATGAATCCGACCATTTATGGGTTCAGATTCCTGTCTTAATGCCTTTTGTAGTAATAATCTAAC
>ML416535.1:47226-77885 GCA_005239525.1 Nicotiana knightiana | reverse complement strand
TGTGTGCAATAGTATCATGCTTAGGACATGCATACCATGCATTAGAAACCATGTTTAGGTTGTGTGCTTCAGCATCTCTGCTATACTCCTATTTACTTTAGAAATCATGTTCACAGCTAATAACTATAATAAAATATGTCATAATGATACTTCTTCTGCATTTGCATCTAAAAATCATGCTTCAGTACTCATAATCAATGTGTGCATAATCAGTATATATATGGACGCCTAGGCAAACCTTAGGCCTAATACTTATTAAAACTAAAATCAACTATTTTATGTCTTGCATGTATTAAAAGTGGTCTTTAAAATTAATCAGTCTCTTCTGAAAATCTTAGAACCTTGTTGTTTGTCACTACTTTTACTCCTGCAACTGATGGATTTTCAAAATGATTCTCCTTTCCTGAAGTTCATGCAAATCATTCTGTTTTTCCTAAATCCTTGCTCTATTTTAAATTATTGGTTCTTGAAATTGTGCACTCATTCTTTTTTTACTAAAACTCCTTTAAACTACTGGTTCTTGCTTTATTTCAAAGTAAGTCACTCCTATTGGAAATTACTCTGCTTTATTTAAAATCTCGCTTTACTTCTGATTACCGGTTTTCTAAAAGTTATTCATCCATTTTCTTACTGAAAACTCCATCACTGTAAAATCTTGCTACTGTCTTTAAATTACTGGATTTCCAATCAATTCCTCTTCTCAAAACTATTCTGCCTTTTTAAATTCCCTGCTTTATCAGTCCTTTGTTAAACTTCTGAAACCTACCGTCTTCTAACTTAAAACTCCTGTTTTAAATCCTGCCTTTGAGACCTTGGTTGTGTTTGAGACGTGCTATTTATGTGTTTACCTGTGGAGGGATATGTGAGCCTCTTATCTGCCCTTATGTGTTCCCATATTTGTAGTCCTAATTGTTTTATATGTCGCTTAGAATTTTATCCTTTAAACCTAGGGGTTCAACCTAGTACTCACCTTGTAGGATTTAGTAGTCCTAAACACCCTCCGGGACTTATAGAACGGGATGGGTAGTAGCACGCAATAAGCCTTCATGACCAGCACACGCTTCTTTAAATAACCTCTACGGGGTGGGAAGGGTAGAATACGGATATGATGACCGGTGCGCTAATACCACGTGTAGCCCCTCTTCGAGGAGTGATTACTGGGTATTGCATTGATGTGATCCGTATTACTTTAAACCTAGGACAATTCTTTTAAATGTTTTTACTCTGATGTCTTCCCAAAAACCTTTAAAGATTTTTATACTTATTTGAAATCTCCTCTTATATGAACCTTACTTGCTATTTGTTTATCGTCCAAATTCACAAAACTTCTTGGTTGTGACCCACAGTTCTGGATATTGAGAGGTGCCTAACACCTTCCCCTTAGGATAACTTCAAGCCCTTACCCAATCTCTAGTAATGCACACTAGTTAATACGTTATCTACTCTAGGTGCCCTAAAGCACCACGAAATCTTTAGGTGGCGACTCTTCCCTAAATCTCTTCCTTTAAGGAGTTGTCCAGAATGTCATAAAGCCGATATCTCCGCACCTGACCCATGCGAGGAAAAAGGGGGCGCAACACTCCCTAATCGTTTATAGCTATTAATTGATGAGCTTTTGGGAGAATAGTAAAGGGGTTTGATAAACAGAATCATAAGAACTATCCTAGGGTTTTGGATTGTTGACTTATGATTGTTGTAAACATTTGGGTGATGAGAAATGGTGTTAGTTACATATATTTGGGATTGTAGAATCGCCTAGAAGTAGTAGAATGAGATTTCGGTGAGGAAAATACCATTAATGAGGGCTATGAGGCTTTACGCCCAAAAGGTGTTTGATAAAATTCCAAAGTTACCAAAACATGAGCCTTAGCGCTAATATTGGCTCCTCTTGATATACATTGCCATCAATTATCGTGAAGCAATTTTGACTAGAGATATGTTGCATACTTATGATAGTTTCCGCACATTGATTTATCTCATTCAGACTTTCAATATATCAGCATGTGTAAGTTTATCTTCCAGCATTCAGTATGTTATGATATCATATGTTGATTCAGTCAGCCAGTTGGTTCGCTCGTCACATGTAGTCATGCACCGGGTTCCATGTTACGTCTAGGCCCAGGTTCAAGGCGTGACAAAGCTTGGTATCAGAGCACTAGGTTCAAGTGTCCTATGGAGTATATGAAGTTGTGTCCAGTGGAATTTCCTTTATATGTGTGTGTCAGCCATGCATATAAATGGTTAACTACCAAGACATTTAGGATTGTCTCATTTCTTTCTACTCTAGACCGGGCCATGAGGCTTAGAGAAATACGTAACCTAGTCTTCCTATCGAATTTCAGACGCATCAAATGCCCAAGTGATGGGCAGTAAAAACCCAAGGTCCTAGATAGGATGATCGCTTATTGGGGTATAATTATGGAATATAGGTTGGTAACAAATTAGACGTAAGAGGATGTTGAATGCACGATACAATGGATAGTAGTATATATTAGAGCATAACATTATCAGAAAGTAAGGAAACAGTAATCATGTTTTATGGTTATCGGTTTACCTCAGTTACCAGCTATACAGTCTTTCAATTAGTAGATTTATGGTTTAGTATGCCAATATTCAGTTATTCAACTACCAGATCTCTAATTTTCAGTGTATCCAAATTCTAGTGACTTGTGAGTATACAGTGATGCCTATGGTTGCTAAAAGAAAAGGTAAGTAACAGATATAGCAATATATTCGCATGTTTTAGGTCCGGATTAAGACTTAAGACTCGCCGGATGGTGCATAAAGTGATTTATCAAATAATTATATACTATGAAGGACATGTTTGTGTATGGTAGTTTATCCATATGAATTTTATTACATAGAACAATTTCATTTTAATTCTTGGGAATGGAGCCACAGTTTGGATGACTAGTTCAGATGTCATACTCATAGTGTAACAGGTTAAGAATTTAATCGTAGCAGGCATAGATTGATCATTATAATTTTGGACTCAAAAGAGCCTAAGGGAAAACTAAATAGGAATCATAAATGTTTTTTATAACCAAAGATGTGTGTTTCGTACGATTCATGCATATGAATATGATGTACACAATGAGAATCAAGAGCAGCCGATATTGAATTTTAGGGAATGATTTTAAGTTATTCAGATTTATTCATATTAGAACTAGAAAGTACCACGTTAGTAAGTTACTATAAGAAGCAATTATTATTGTCAGATAAAGGATATAACAGTCCCCCTTACGTTATGTGACTAAGTTTTTACCCCTGATGTTTATAGTCCGATATGATTTTGAAGTGTATAGAAAGTTTGGTGATAGATATTCCAATATTGTTTAGGACGGATGAAATTTTTCTAAGTGTGATCCATGTACATAGTTAATAAAAAAACATAATATGTGACCGCAAAATAGGTTCGGATGGTGAGGATAGTTAGGAATAACCTTATGCTTCACTTTAGTTATTCAAAGAAGAACAAGAAAACAAGATGCTAGAAGGTGGTTCGTAAAAGGATAGTAAGTAAGTTTTGAGTAGATACAACAAATTAGCAATTTCAGCAGAGCTAGTAGAGGTACAATTTGATTTACTTAGTCAGGTTAACACTAGTGACTGGGTAACAGTTTGAAACACCGAACGCGTGTTAGAACCCGAAGAGTTTAAGTTAAACCCGAAGTACAGTGACAGTGGAGAAAAAATCAGCTAGCAGTAAGAGAGCAAACTACAGAAGAATAGCCTTTAAGAATTATCGAAAAAGGGTCTCCCCAAGATTTACAGTGTGAGTAGGGTTAAATTATTTAAGATTGTGTCTGATAGTTGTGAATACAATAGCTTTCTGTTTATGTAAGTAATTTCTTTTTTCCTAGTAAGAAAGATTGCTTAGAAGTATGTTGAAAAATGAGTTATTATTGACGTAAAGTGCAAAGAATTACAGAAGATAAGGAATGTTGTTCGGATCACAACAAAAGAGAATGATCTGCAAGTACAAGACCTTAACCTTTGGCCTAAAGGGGGGTTGTGAAAATCATCAGTAAGTCCTATATATAGGGCCTAATGCCGCAATTTATTTATTTAGATAAACAGGTGGTTCATTATTTAGAAGTGGGAGTATTCATAACCTTACTTCCTATGTTTAGTTCAGTAATCAGTTTCAGTTTCAGTATTTATAGTTCTTTCTTTGAGGTGCTTTACATACCATTGCAATTCAAATGTACTGACATCCTTTTTTACCGGGGTCTGCATCTCACGATGCAGGTAACGATTTACAAGTTGACGATTCAGAGCGTTAGGATTCTCGGACCAGCTATTGGATGAGCCCTAGTTCTTTCGGGGCATTATCATTTCTTTACAGTTTTTCGGTATTTATAGACAATCAATGTTTTCAGTACTTCATTAGAGGCTTCATAGACTAGAGTAACAATTAGACAGAGTCGCATGCTTTTCATGTTAAGCAATGTAGTATGTTGCATACTTATGCTAGTGTTTCCGCACATTGATTTATCTCATTCAGACTTTCAGTATATCATCATGTGTTTGTTTATCTTCCGCATTCAGTATGTTATGATATCATAGTTGATTCAGTCAGCCAGTTGGTTCGCTCGGTCATATGTAGTCAGGCACCGGATGCCGTGTTATGTCCAGGCCCAGGTTCGGGGCGTGACAGCATCATTACTCGTTCATTGGGGATTGACGATTAAGAAATTAATAGACATGTGCAAATGCAAGTACGTCTAAGTAGGTTAGTAATCACAAAGTAAACCATGTTAAGAACTAAATGTCAATTAGCATTTGCGATCATATTAGAAGTAGATTGTTGACAATGCTGCTAAACTAAGTTCCGGAAGAATTACAGGGTGGGCAGGTAAAGAATCGGGGTAAAGCAAACTGATGGCATTCTACAACAATCCTACTTGTAACTTCCCTACAAGACCTTGGCTAGTTTTCTTCTTATGATGCTCTGGCACTTCATTTGTATTCCTCCACTTTCTGAAATGTTGTGAGATCAATAAAAGCTTAGAAGAAACTTCTGTAACAGCCTAACAGGTGAGATATAACAATCAAAACGAATTTGATCTTTTCAAGACAGGCTTCAGCTGCTTGTCTTCCTCAAGTGCAACCATTCCCACATGGGATGGGTCTTCAAGCATCATCTTTGCCACCAAGTAGCCAGCAATTGACCACGTCTGGTGTTTCCGAGCTTGCTTCCCAATGAATCGCCCAAGTTTTCCATCATAATATTCAGGCCACCCATCCTTGGACAACCTCGTTTCAGCAAGTTCAATGGCACGCCTTGCTATCTGGGGCCGTCCAGTCTTGATACACGCCGCTGTGAGGAGCCATAAAAGCACTGCCGCCAAACACAAAAATAAATATCAGCAGAGCAGTATGCTTGAAAATGTACACAAGACTACCAATGATTACATGTGGCAAATTAGTACTTTTTCATGACTGAATAACGTTCCTTAAAAATGTTCAAGTTAAGCCATACAAGGAAAAATATAACAAGAAACTTTCATATGAACAGACTGAGCAGTACATATATGTCAAGGAAGTGTTGGTTAGAGAAACAACTAGCTGGTTGTGTTACAGGAAAATAGAACAAAAATTATCTGAACAAAGTACACCGTTTTACAGACAGGATTTGATTAAAAAGTGAGCTACAATATCAGGAAACATTCTTCAATTAAGATCATCACTATTTTATTTCACCCTTCACTATCCACCAAGGAACACTACTACGCAATTGATCTTTTCTTTTCTTTTCTTTTTGTGATGAAAATTACTAATGCAATCGTACCTGGCCATGAACCTCCATTATGGTAGCTCCATCTAGTATTTTTTGGATCACATCCTGTTACAATCCGCCACTCGTGACCCTCTATAGCTGGATAACAAACCTTCAAAGGCATTTCCCCTACCAGTTCATGCCAACGTGACTCAATAAGATCCATGATCTTAGTTTCCTGTTCAGGGGTCGCTAAGCAAGATAAAATTGCAATACAATTGCCCAAGCAGAACCATCGGAAATCCATGTTTGAAGGGCCAACATTTCCAATGAAATAGCCTCCATGAAGTGGCATGAAATCAAAAACCCATTCTGGAAGAGAATCGGGAATGACATTAAACTTGTTGACTGCTGTGTGGGAATATTCTTCAGTTTTATATCTGTATATGTCATTAACTTGCTTCAGATCGAGCCAAAAGTAGGTTCTCATGTGATAGCTCAATGCGTGCAGTCTCTTTACAATTCGTTCTATGAACTCCTTCCCTTCAGCGTCTTGCTTGAGTAAGAGAAGCGCACATCTTAAGGCCATGAAGAATAGTGCTTGTATCTCTATTGGGTATCCGTAAACACCCTGACAATGTTCATGTACCACAAAATAGTCAGTGAAACTGGAACATTAAATGCATACTTAGGGTAAGCACAATAATATGGAAGAGCAAATTGTCTTAGTTGCATTAAACATTATAAGTTCAGCACTGACGATGCCAGGTCTGTATGAGAAAGAGGAAAGATGGAAAGAGATCTTACAACCAAAAACCGCAAGGAGATTTAGAAAGGAATACCATTCATGTCCTGAACTTCTCTAGATATAGATGTAATTCAGGATTGCTTCACTTGCCTGTGTGTAGTATGCAATAGTGCTCTCGGACACATTCAATGTCTACACTCAGCTGATTACCGATTACTGGTAGACATGCTTCAGTTATAAGTATTGTTTATTTGGTTCGGCAAGCACTAAAACCTCTGGGGCGCAAAGAATTTTTGTAGGGATCTCGCTTTAATTTTCTTCGCAAGAACACTTGGATTCAAAGGATGGCTTCATTTTCTCTGTTTTGACATGATGGAACAAATTCTAGAAGCAGATTGGTTCCGATCTTAATTATCAAATAGCCACTTTTAAATATTAGTATTACAAAGGCATTTGATATCACCAACCAAGCAACATCAGTAGATCTGGAAGGAGTGAGCTTAAGCAAAATGCCTATATGAACACAGAAATCACCACAAGGAAACACTTTTGAAGAAATTCATACATATTTCTGGAGAATGGGAATTTAGCCCAACAAATAGGGGCAATACACAAGGAAACAATTTTTTTGTTTTATGAATCTTACACCCACTTAGTTGTTGTCTCTCAAGTTTTTCTTTTTTCCGCATAATCGCAGATCCCATACCGCATTAACAAATATTTCTACAGCTGTAAGAAACCTATCTTTGAAACAGACCTAAGAGTTTTATAGGGCACTTCTTAAGTCCAGAGGAGGCAACAAGGAAACAAAAATCACAAATTCTGATAAAAATAATAAAATTACTAGGTAGAAATGGAGAATGAAAATCCAAATTAGCTAACAACTCCAGAAACTAAAAGGAGCATCTGTTAAAGTTGACAATGATACGAAAATCAAGTCTGCAAATATGAGATCGCGTCTATATAGAAAAGGAATACACATGAATTTGTATAAACCTCCATTAACATTTTAGTATATCAAGCTCACAAGCCCAAAGTGAGTGCATATAAATCATTTCACAACAATTGTGTATGAACAGCAGGAAAACTCACCATTCTACGATCAATCATACAGCATCCATCAGCACAAAGAAGAGTCGGGAATGTGTCAAACCCTTCTGAAAGGCATAAACTAAGTATCAGGCGCATTCCCTTCTGACATTCAGGCATCTCAGACAAGGAAGTATCCCCTGTTGATTTCGTGTATGCACGAAGTAATATAATCCACCAAAATCCAGAATCAATAGGAGCCACTCTTCCTATCGCACTCTCACCAAAATCTGCCATTAATGTCTCTGTATTCCTGACTGGATCATGGAGCACTTTGAAACTAGCTGGCATTACACCCTCCCCCAGTTGGAATCGATCTATCTTTTTCTCCCATGACTGAAGACGAAGAGTTTTCAAGATGAAATTTTTTACGATTTCAGGTTCCCCATTCATTAAAAAAGCCAATGCACTTGGAACAAAGTCTCTGACAAACACCTGGAGATACAGGTGAACATTAATAAACATCTTGAACATGAAAGAATGTGGCTAGTTAAACCTCAGCTACAAATTAAACTGGCCATAGAATTATCCTTCAGAATGTCGTATAATGCCGAAAGAGATCCCCTCTTTTTATTTAAGCACTTCAAAAGTATTTATATCATTTAGACAAAAGGATCTTCCAGAAGAGCATTTTCAACAATGATTTTGAAAAGCTCAATTACTAAAGGACCAGAATCTTTATGAGTGTATATAGGAGAACTCCTCCTGTGTCATGCAATTACTGGATGACAGAAGATTGGAGATTATCTATTCCAGATTCAAACCGGCAGTTAACAAGGAGGAATGCAGTGCTACAGAAGATGTAATAGTGAGTGCATAGATCCATTTAAATTGGACGAGGAGAGACACTGCCCTCCTTCTGGTGTTGGAGATTATATTGGCTGCTCTAGGAAAAGGAAATCAGAACTCATCGGACTAGAAACCACGGTCAGGAATATAGTGGAATCTCCTGATCTGTCAAGAGAGAGCTAACGACTACAAAGGATGCAGCTGGCTGCAGTCCCTGAACACAGCTTGTAGCAAGCCAAACATTCCCCTACGAGAAAGAGAAATTTAACTTATCATTTTTCTTCAGCAACCCAACAATAGCACAGATATATCATCCTGTTTGAATACGGTTTCCAAATGTAAAACACATCAAAGTTTATTACTTAGAATGCAGAGTACAAAGATCCATCTGCAGGTATTAAGCCTTTTCCTATAATCTAAGCACAAAAAATTATTAGATTAAAGTAATTATCATACAATTTTCTACAAGGTAATTTATCAAACTGTAAATCAGCATTACAGGATTCTGTGAATCCAAACTTAAGTAACAGACAATTCTTCCTAAGACCACAAATAAATTAGCTGTCCACAAGCTTCAATTAAACAATTATGTCTCGATCTTCTTAAACAAGTCGAGGTAGGCTATATGAAGCGTCTATATAGATTTCGCTCTACTCGAGGCCCAATTCATTCCAATCAAAAGCTAATGCACCACTCACTGATCCATAATTTGCAATGACAAAGCAAGCGTCCCAGCAGAAATGAAAATTCTAGTGCTCTACACAGGATATTTATTATGAAGGCTTCACCTGATCGTAGTTAAGCTTTTCATCTGAACTGTCTAACGCGGCAATAGTCCCAACAGGAAGCCCCCGAAAGTGCACCAAGGAACGCCTCAAAGCTTCCCAAGCCTCAGCAATCATCGGATGTGGCTCCGCCCCAAAAGGTGACCTTGGAGTGGTAAAACCAGACCATTTTGCTGGTGAATGGACAGAATCAAAGTGGTCCGAACCGCGGGAATAATATTCTGCTCTGGAAGGGGGAGGAGGAGAGTTTCCCACCATCTGAGCTTCACTGAAGGACCTCTCATCGAGTGAGCCCTTCCTCTCAATGTTCAAGTTTCTTGGCCTAGGTATCCTCGAGAAATCAATATCATCCAATTCGGCCACACTACTACTGCAAGAGTCATAATTCTTTAAAGTACCATTCTGAGATACATCCACAGATGGTGTTGACATACTTGAAGCTCAACAATCTGCATAATTCAAACAAGAGTGTTCCCATTACACAAAATGCTTCCCCTCTAGTTCAAAGGATAGGGATAAACAGAGACGATTCTACCACAACCCATTTGACTTCTCGGTCCGAACTCTATCAGTTGTAATTATTTAATTTTTAATGCATATAAAGGGTCCGAGACAAAGCTATTGGGTTCAAATGAACCCATAAGTCCTTAACTACATCAGCCCGGGGTGGGAAAGTAGACACTGTATGCGGTCTTTTCCTTGCATTTCTACAAGAAAGCTGTTTCCAACCCTTAAACCCATGGCATGCAAAAGTCACAAATCGAAGCCTAATGCTACTTAGAATCAAGAATCTCAATTAACCTTTAAGAGAAGCTAAGGAAACAAATGATTATTCAAGTAAATTCGATAGAAACAAGAAGAAAACTAAAAACCCATATGCGGAACACCAAGCGGAGCTGCAAAACAGTCATGCATGTTAGTAGCTAGTGCCTAGAAAGTGGAAATGGAAGAAGAAAACATGAACATGTTTAACAGAAATTACACTTACGTATGTATAGGACGTCGAGAATATGGTGAAATTAGCGAGAAAGAGCAATGATACATAGATCACTAAGTGTGTGTGTGTGTGTGTGTGTGTGTGTGTTGAAATTATTGTTTAAGGTACAATGATGATGACAAATATGATACTGCCAAATTCTGCCATGGCGAGTTGTGTTGTTTTGTTTTTTTAATATCTTTTGTCAGTACTGAACAGTAGCAGCAGTTTTTTTCATCGGCTGGGAAGCAACAAAACAAGGAAAAAGATGAAATGGGTTAGGTGTGTAAATTTGGAATGTAAATGTGTATGTGGGGGTAAACCTGTAAATAATCCAAGGTAAAATTCAGAAATGGGGGCTATTGGTTTTGGGAGTATTGCTGTGCTATAACTCTCTGCAAATTAGCGGGCTCTCGTGTTATTTGTACCTTATGCCCTTTTAGATCTTTTATAGGTAAAAAAATAGTAAAAATAAATTTTTTATATGTAAAAAAAAAAAAAAATAAGATTATAAAACTAAAAAATAAATTTGTAAAAAATCAAAAAACTAATTGACCGACTCTTTCATTGAATGAATCATGTTTGTTCCGGTGATAATAATAAACGTTAAAACGCCTCCGCAATCAATCACTAAGGACCCGTTTGACCATAGATTTTACCAAAATAAACTTGAATTTTATTTGGCAAATACATATTTGGCCATAGAATTTGCCTATATTTTGGCAAAATTCCAAATCCCAAAACAAACTCAATAGCTGGTTTTGGATCAAATCCTTAATAATACACATATTTTTCCAAAATAAATATGAAAAATATGTTTTGAAAACGTATGTCCAAACATATTTTCATCTTCAAGTCAAACTTCACCCAAAATAAATTTTTCAAAATAAATTTAAAAATCTATGATCAAACGCTAGCTAAGTAATTTCGAGTCATATGGAAAATGAATAATATTTCGATATGTTAAAAGTTGGGGTCTTGTACATATGATAAATAAATATATTGTTGATCATGAGTGAGGATATAAATTAAGAAAAAGTTCTTGCTCATTTTGAACAGCTAAAATGTAAAGTTATAAAGCCAAATCCTTTTAGGATGAGCTTTATAATGTAATGATGATGTTAAGAAAAAGTTGTTTGAATAATTAAATCACTTAATAAAGCTAATTGTAATGGTACACGTCTACATTAAATATGGATTGATATGATTTAGAAAGCTTGATAAGTAACACTATATTACACCAAATGTGTAAAAAAAAATATTAATTTTACAGTATTGATGAATAAAACTTAAATTCATTCTGTTTGAATATGTCAATCGTACAAATTAGAGGATGAGGTCAAAGCAATAGCAATTATGAATTAAAGTAGATAAAAAAAAACAGCATAAGTCTTGCCACATTGATATAAATTGAGTTCTAAAATTTTGAACTCACAATAAGTCGGATAGATCAAAATAAGAAAGAGGCAACATAATTAAATCAACTTGTTTCCATGTCATCAAACTTTTATTTTCACTATTTTGAAAAACATCGACTATGTCCCTCCAAGCATAGAACACAACATTTAATTTCATGTAACGTTATTTCTCGTCAGGAATTTTTACATACCTATACATTATTGAAAACCTTATTATCCTCTCTACTCAAGTTTCACTTTAATTACCTCATATATACAAAATTATCAATTATGTACATTTTTAGGATTTAAGGATAATTAATCAATTCCTACAATCACTCCCATATCCCACCCCCTCTCCCCATGTATCTTGCACAAGAGAGCAGCAATTTCACCGTTGATAACCATTAAAAAGCTTTGAAACTTTAAATTCAAATTTGGATTTCAAAAAATATTACTTGTTTGAATTGGATGTTGTTGCAAACAATTGGGAATTCTTTCTACGTCTCTCTCTATCTCTCAATCCCTAATTTCAGTAATATAAATCAAAGAAAAAGAGAGCAGCAATTCCACCGTTGATAACCATTAAAAAGCTTTGAACCTTTGAATTCGAATTTGGATTTTCAAAAATCATTATTTGTTTGGATTGGGTGTTGTTGCAAACAATTGGGAATATAGTTTGGAGTTTATATCTCAATTTTGAGGGTGTTTTGGTGAAGATTAGACTTGATTTTGGCTGAATTTCGGATTGAAACTCGAAGAAGAAGAAGAAGAAGAAGAAGAAGAAGAAGAAGAAGAAGAAGAAGAAGAAGAAGAAGAAGACGTGATATGCACTATATTTACGAAATTGTAGTGAAATTATAGAAAATTGTAGAAAAATCATAGAAATAATGTATGAAAATGGTAGATAAGTTATAGATAAGTTATAGATAAGTTGTATAATATATAATTAGTTGTATGAAATTTATTTTTACTATGTATAAATCAGATACAAAATATAAAAAAGACATATTGTATAAAATTTGTATTTAAGTTGTATGTTATTGTAGTTGTATTTAATTGGTTAGAAATAATGTGTGAAAGTTGTAGATAAGTTGTAGATAAATTGTATAATATATAATTAGTTGTATGAAATTTATTTTTACTAGGTATAAATCAGATACAAAATATAAAAAAGACATATTGTATAAAATTTGTATTTAAGTTATATGTTATTATAGTTGTAATTAACTGGATAATATACGGAAAAAATCTCATAAATAAATTATGTGCATATAAATGAATTCATAATAGGTTAACAAACTGACAACTGAATAAATTTTGGAATAATTTATGATCTGAGATATGTTAACAAACTGACAACTACTTAGCCGATACAGAACAATACTTCAAATTAACCTTGAAGCCAACTAAATCTCCTTCTGAATTATAAATTGGAAATTCTTTTCCGAAGCACTGCCAAAAACCTATTTCATATTCAACAATCCGAATTTTTCCAATTTTTCCTCGAAAATACTCATCTCGATGGATGAAGAAGAACCATTCTCCTTCGCCGCACATGTTTTCCACTATTAAATAAATAGTAAAATAAATTGTCAAATGATAAGTTTATTTTTCAGTACACAAACTTGCACTAAAAAAATAGTAAGCCCAAATTAATTATCTTTGTCCTACTTGAATCACACATTATTTTTGCGAAGAACTTTTTATTTTGATCGTTAACTTTAATTGTAGTATATTTTAAGGCGGACGAAAAATAAAGAAAGAGAAGAGAAAAGAAAAAAGGAAAAGAGTGTAACTACATTCCTTGATTGAAGGTACAAATAATGGATTGTATATATTCTGTAAACAAAACTTATTTATGCCGAGTAATTAACTAAACATGGACACTAAAAGTAATAAAGTTTCAAATAACGTATAGAAATAAAAAAATCCCTTTTCTTAATTTCAACATTGTAAAAAGATATAAAGGCCTAAAACCCGTATAACGGCCGATAAATAAACCAATAATGCAGCTAGTATTATTCTACTTTGAGATTATGGAAATTAGCAGCTAGTCACCTGGTCCTTGAGTGGGGGAACTGCGAATGGTTATTCAAGGGTGATCAATTAAAAGCTTGATATTAGAAAATTTTATCGTGCATACGTGTATTATTAATTTCATTACTCAAATCTAACTTGTCGAAAATTATCTACTAAAATTATATTTTTCTAATTTTGTAACAGATAAATCACTTAACTATGTCTATAGTACTCAAAAAGATACTCAACCAGATTTCTCAAATTTTCTAGTTGTCAAATACTTATTTTACCCTCTAAATTATGAATCTTTATTTTTCTTGCTATTACATTTTAAAACATTATGATACTTTTTCTCTCTTTTAACTATATTGCAGAATTATCTACAAAATAAATAAATTTATTTATAAAGCAAACAATTTTCATTGATATGTAATGTTGGAATAATAATAATATAATTGAGCATAGTAAAACATTAATTAGAATAACTTGTTCATATTAGTAGTTTTGACATAATAAAAAAAATTCAAAAATATATATACACAATTGAGAATGAACGAAATTAAAATCGTTTAAAACATATATTCAATGCATGTAATACCAAAAAAGTAGGAGATCTATGGATAATGGGATATAGAAGTCAGATGCGACGGTCATCTCAGTTAGAGCAGAAGCGGCAGACAAGGTTATCGTCAGACAATGTAGTGCAAGCGACGGGTAGCGCTTGCCATATGAAGAAGAGAGATATTTTCTATATATACATTATACATATTTGAAAACTCTCGTATTAATTCTTTTATTATTACACCATTATATATGCTTAAAAATTGTTGATCACTTTTTTACTTTATAAATAAAATTTATTTGTTCTATAGGTAAGTATGTAATATAGATTTAAAATTATCAAAATATTAAAAAGTAGAAAATAATAAATACTGATAATTAGAGGGTAAAATAGGTATTTAATTGGTTGAGTGGTCTTCTAAATGTTATAGGCATAGTTAGTGTAACGACCCAAAATTCCCAACATCGGGACCGTGGTGGCGCCTAACATCTACTTGCTAGGCAAGTCGACGTTATCAAATTAATTAACCTGTTTAACCCTTATTGCAGGTGATGATAATTAATGATTAATAAACTCAGCAATGAATACAATATTAATATATATAATGTTGTGCTAAGCTACTCCCAGAAATTCGAAATCACAAGTACATGAGTAACTAGAATACTACAAATACGGTATGAATTAAAGTACAAGTGTTTGAAACTAAAAACAAAGTAAAAAACATGATAGAGGGGGACTTCAGAGACTGCGAACACCAACAGCTCTACCTCAAGTCTCCAAAGCAACTAAAATCCGAGCAGTCTCGCTACGCGCCGTAGGAACCAACACCAGTATCTCCACAAGAAGTGCAAAAGTGTATTATGAGTACAACCGACCTCATGTACTTTGTAAGTACAAGCCTAACCTCGACGAAGTAGTGACGAAGCTAGGACAAGACACTCACAATAAACTTGTACCAAACAATAATAACAGAAACAGGAATAGAATATAACAGTAAACTCAAGTATCCGGACTCGTAGGTCAACTACTAGAGATCCCCAGAATAACACTTTGCTCAACTTCTCACTCTTTTTCCGTTGCGCACGCAACCCAATCCACAAATATATATAAAGAAATAATGTTGTGGCGTGCAACCTAATCCTGTAATGACTCGGCTGGTTATTTTGAGTATTTTAGCTATGTTCCCCTATTTATTATCTCCTCTATGTTATATTGTGGTTATGTGACTTGTCGGGGTGGTTGGTTTGGTTTTGGGTGAGTTTCGAAATGAAATGGAACACTTAGTTCCAACGTTAGAAGCTTAAGTTGAAAGGGTTGACCGGAGTTTGACTTTTCTGTAGACGACTCCGAAATGGAGTTTTGACCATTCCGATAGCTTTGTATGGTGATTTTGGACTTAGGAGGGTGTTCGGATATTTATTCGGAGGTCCGTAGGTCGTTTTGGCTTGAATTGGCGAGAGTTAGAAAGTTGAAGGTTTCGAAGGTTGAGAAATTTGACGGGAGTTGACTTTAATGATATTGGATTCGGATTCCGGTTCCGGAAGCTGGATAGGTCAGTGGTGTCATTTATGACTTGCTTGCAAAAATCGAAGCCATTTGGAGTTGGTTTGGTATGAATTGGCGTTAGTTTTGGAAGTTATATGCTCATGGTTTTAATAGGTTTGAATTGGGTTGCAATTTTTGTTGAATCGATGTTGTATGATGTGATTTTAGGCCTCGAATAGGTTCTCTATGTATATTGGAACTTGTTGGTATATTCGTACGGGGTCCCGGAGGGGGCAAGTTTGAATAGGAGTAAAATCAGGATCATTTTTGGATTTGTTGATTGTTGAAGGTTGATGAACTTCTTGTGTCATCGCACCTGCCGTGGGCTTGGCCGTAAGTCCAGAAATGCAGATGTGGTTGGCTTACCGCAGAAGCGAATTTGAGTTGAGCTGGGGAGGACCGCAAGTGCGGTGAAGCTTCCGCATAAGCGAGCTCGCAGAAGCGAGCCATTGCCCGCAGAAGCAGTTTGTGACCGCATAAGCGAAAAGGTTTTGGCTTAAAGAGAAGCCATACTTGCGATGGATTTTCCACAGGTGCGGAGCTGCAGAAGCGGTTCTTGGTCAGCAGATGCAAAATCACAGTGTTAAAAGGGGGCAAATTGAGGGTTTGTTCCCATTCTTCATCTTTTGAGTTAAAGACCTCGATTTTGGTCGATTTTGAGAGAGATTTTCAAGGAATTGATCGGGGTAAGTGATTTTAACTCAGATTTGACTATTATACATGAATCCACTATTATTTTTATCATTTAATTAGTGTTTGAGTTGAAAAAATGAATTTTTTTTTGAAAACTTCACAACCTATATTTTGAGGATTTGAAGGCCGATTTGAGGTCGGAATTGAATAATTTTAGTATGGTTGGACTCGTTATTGAATGGGTATTCGAATTTTGTAAGTTTGGTAGGGTTCCGAGATGCGAGCCCGGGGTTGACTTTTAATTTTTTTTTAAAATGGTAACTTTATTATCCAGAATAGTTTCCTATGGTGTGTATTTATGGTATAAAGTTATTTTGGCTAGATTCGAGCTGTTCGGAGTCGGATATTTGCGAAAACGACTTATTAGTGGATTGAGTTAGCGTGTTTTGAGGTAAGTATCTTGCCTAACTTTATCTGGAAATTTTTTTCCTTAGGATTGGTGTGTTTTTGTATTAATTGTGGTACGTAAAAAACGTGTACACAAGGTGACGAGTGAATAAACGGGCTATATGTGGTAATTTACCGCTTTAGTTTATTTAGCTTCTTTTCATGCCTTTAATCGTATTGCCATAACATGTTATATCTTTCATCATTAATTTATCTTTACATACTTTATTTGACATTGTTAATTGATTGTCCCGTCTCTTAATTGTTATTTGCCCTTACATGCCTAATTGAAGTTATTGTTTTGCCTTGTTAAATATTTATTGGTTGAGTTACCTTACTTGGATTTGTTATTCTTGAAATATTTTATTGTTGAGTTTTGGTGTTGAAGTTGTAAAATTTGTGGCCACATTGAGGCAAAGTTGTAAATTGTTGAAATATCATTCTTGTTGAGCTATTCACTTTCAGTTGCTATTATTGAGATTCTTGTACACATTGTAATTGAGCCATATGCTATTTGTTGTGAAAACAATGTTATTGTTGATTCTTTTGGCAAGTTATGGTATTTGGGCACTTGAGGTGCGAGTTGTGTTATGTTGTGATATTGATATGCATGCGGTGGTATAAAGATAGGGGTTGATACGTATGCGGTAAAATAAGGTGAGCTTGATACGCGTATTGCTAGTACGGAAACTATTTGAAGCCACATGGTGTGATAAGGTAGCTAAAACGCGGGTAGCTATTTCGGGGAAAATGATTTTCAAAACTAAATGTAAGGCTCCCGCAGTGATCTAAGAAAAGATTGTGATTGTGAAATGAGATTTACGAGGTGATACCTTGGTTGCGATTCTTGTTGTTATCTCTCATTTACCTCACTTGCATTTGTCCCTATTGTTTCCTTGATGTTCTTATTATGTGTCTCCTTCCTTGTTACATTTATTTCTTTAATTCAGTTGCAGTCTACTTTGTTGTATTTCCTTATTGTTTCATTTTTCTTGTTTACATTCTTAGACTGTATTATACTTGTTCAGTTTCTTATTCTTATCCTAGTAGGTGTCTTGACCTTACCTCGTCAATACTGTACCGAGGTTAAGCTTAATACTTACTAGGTACCGTTGTGGTGTACTCATACTGCACTCATGCACATCTTTTTAAGCATATCCAGGTACCTCATACCAGGTTACGCATTAGTGAGTTGAGCTTTCGGATCGGAGACTGCAAGGTATATCTGTCGGCGTTTGCAGGCCTCGGACTCACCCTCTATCTATGTTTCTTTTCTGTTGCTCACTCTTTACATAGATAGTGAGCTATTAGGATTGTTTCAGTAGATCCACGTAGAGCTTATGACTCAATCTCACCAAATTTTTGGGAGTTATTGTCAGATGTATTGTGGAGTTCTTTTATGATTGCTAGTTAGTTCAAATTTGAAGTTCTATTATTACATCCGTTATTCCTTCATGTATGTTACGCTTACCTACTATTAGAGACTATGTGCCATCACGATGTCCTAAGGTGGGAGATTGGGGTCGTGACAAGTTGGTATCAAAGCTCTAAGTTCATAGATGTTACGAGTCATAAACAAGTTTAATAAAATCTTGTGGATCGGTACGGAGACGTCTGTACTTGTATTGAGAACCAAAATTAGTTTTATAAGCTGAATAAATCCTCTATATCAATTATTCCATGTTCAAATCAAAAAATTCATTATTATTTGACGATTTCTTAAATCTTACACTAACCGCGCCAGCCTAATGCAACTTTGTTTTATTCACGGAAGATGGAACTTTGCAAAACTCGATCACATAGATAAAACTATTTAACTGAGGCCAAAAGGGAAAAAGAGAAGCAAATACAGGTCAATGATCATTTTCAAATGATGGTAAGAGTTCAAATGATGCTGTAACCAATTCTCAATGAGAAATTAAGAACGCGTTTGGACATAAAAATTTGAATTTTTTCAAAAAAAGTAGTATTTGGAGTTAAGTTGAAAATGATATTTGAAATTTGAAATTATGTTTGGACATGCATTTCGCTTTAAAAAATATTGTAGTATTGTGAGAGGGGAAAAAACTTTGAAAAACTCATTTTCGAAAAATTTCCAAAAACTTTGTAAAATATCATGGACAAATACATTTTTAAAAAACAAAAATCGAAAAAGAGGAAAAAAATTTTGTGGACAGACGGTTCCTTCTATTCAAAGATTACAATCAACGCTAGAACAATGGTTGTATAGAATAATTTCATTGAACTCACAGAACTCGCCTTAAATCCATCCTGAATACATATTTCTTCAAAAACTTGTAAAAGGGATTTATGAGCTAAAACTTAGAGAAGACATAACTAATCAGATCCACTAAAAGGGAACCACTTGGACTGAAATGAGGACTGATAAGAAACCAGTACTATAAGCACCACCACCAAGATTGCGACACCCCATGGAAATTCTGCTCTGCTTCTTTTGTAAACGGAGTTGTTATGCCGAGGCTGCGACGGACCCCAGAAGTTGAATCCCCCATTTAGCAAGCTTGAACGCATGAGGAAGATCAAGAAGACTGGTACTAGATAGAAAAATAGCTGCAAATTGATCCTAGTTTGTTCCAACTGTTCTTTATAGTTATTGTATTGAGACAATGACAGCAAGAAAATAACAATGGCAAATATGGCCAGCAATGGAAGCGGTGGAACTGAAACTGAGGCTAGTCTCTCGTTTGTCCAACCTTGTTTCCATTCTTGACCCCTTCTTTTGGGATACAACCAATCCATCTCTATCTTTTTCTTGCTTTGGTACTTAACTCTCAAGTCTTTCTTTTATCTCTTGAGTGGTGTTGCATGCATTTATTTTATGTTATAAGTGCTTGCAAGGATTGCGTCGCTTTACGATTTACTAGTACAAGGGTGGCTTTGGAATATATGCTTTGAGTATGGTTTCCACCTATCAGCCTACTTTTCCTTTTGAACTGAGACACTCAAGCAGCCGATACCAAATTGTTGATGAGAAAGAAAGATGTTTTAATATGGGAGGTGCATATTATACTTTTTAGGTTTAAAGTAGCATGGCATGTAGCACAGATCCACGTGTGAGCCTGTAAATATATAATAGAGTCCATTACTCAGATGACTCGGAGCATTTTCCTGTTGTGAGGACTGTGGGAGGTGACTCAGAGTACTTTCCTGTTGTGATGGGGTTGCATTAAGGATCGACTCGTAGCATTTTATTTGCCTTGGCAAAGGATGTGTTGTCGCGACACATCCAAGGGGATGTGCCTTGGTACATGCTATTTGCTGATGATATAGTGTTGATTGACAAGACGCGAGGCTGTAGGTTTGGAGACACACCTTGAAGTCTAAAGGTTTCAAGTTGAGCAGAACAAAGACAGAATACTTGGAGTGAAAATTCAGTGACGAGACCCATGAAACAGACGTAGATGTAAAGCTTGATGCTCAAGTTATCCCCAAGAGAACAAGTTTCAAGTATCTCGGGTCTATTATCCAAGGTAAAGGGGAGATTGACGAAGATGTCACACATCGCATCGGAGCGAGATGGATGAAATAGAGGCTCGCTTCTGGTATTTTATGTGATACGAATGTGCCTCCAAGACTTAAGGGTAAGTTTTATAGAGTAGTGGTTCGACCGACTATGTTGTATGGGGCTGAGTGTTGGCCAGTTAAGAACTCCCATGTGTAGAAGATGAAAGTAGCAAAATGAGAATGTTGAGATGAATGTGTGTGTGTACCAAGAGAGATAAGATTAGTAATGAAACTATCGGGGAAAAAGTGGGAGTACCCTCCGCGAAAGACAAGATGCGGGAGTCGAGGCTGAAATGGTTCGGACATGTTAGGAGGAGAAGCATTGAAGCTCCTGTTAGGAGGTGTGAGAGGTTGGCCATGGCGAGTTTGAGAAGAGGTCGAGGTAGGCCTAAGAAATGTTGGGGAGAGGTGATTAGGCAGGACATGGCGGTGCTTCAGCTCACTGAGGACATGACCCTTGATAGGAAGGTGTGGAGGTCGATGATTAGGGTAGAAAGTTAGTAGATAGTTGGGAGTTTCTTAGTTGCTCACCGATAGTCTTAGTAACACACATGTCCCTTTGTATTCTCAGATCTTAATTGCATTATGTGGTTTTGTTTGCCTCAGATACTGTATTATCAGTTGTTATTATTTGGTACTACTTATCCTTCATCTCCCTCGTTTTCTTCTCTCTTCCTTTTTTGCTTTCCTCCTCCTCCTTCTTCTTCTTCTTCTTCTTCTTCTTCTTCTTCTTCTTCTTCTTCTTTTTGAACCAAGGGTCTATTGGAAACAATTTCTCTACCTTCATTAGGTAGGGTAAGGTCTATGTACAGACTACCCTCCCCAGACCCCACCTGTTGGAAATATACTGGGTATGTTGTTGTTGTCCATTACTCAGATGGTCACTCAACTATTTGATATTATCTATCAAAGTCATCTTTATTCCGTTTGTAACAACAAAGTCACTTAACTATGCCTATAGTGCCCAAAAGGTCACTCTAACTAAATTTCTCAAAATATTTATCTCCAAATACCTATTTTACCCTCTAAATTATTAGGTTTGATCTTCTTTTTTTTTAGATTTTTAATGTTATAATTTTTCTCTTTTTAATTTATATTATGGACTTACCTTAGAATAAATAAATATTCTTTATAAATTAAAAAATAAAAATAGTATTTAAGTATATATAATGTTGGAATAATAAAATATTGAGTATAGTAGAAAGTTAATTAGAACAATTTGGTCGTAATAAAATTTTTTTATATTAAAAACAAAATCTCAAAAATTTATTTACACAATTGAGAATGAAAGAAAATAAAAAGTTTAAAATATATATTCCATACACATACTATAGAAAATAATTGTTTAAATAAGATATTTTTATAATATACTCCCTCCGTTTCAATTTATGTGAACCTATTTGACTGGGCACAGAGTTTAAAAAAAAATGAAGACATTTTGAATTTGTGGTCCGAAACAAGTCAAAAAGGGGTCAAGAGTATTTGTGTGGTTATAAAAGCTTCTCATCAAGGGCAGAACTGGAAATTTAAGCTAAATTATTTTCGAATTTAAAAAGGGGTCATTCTTTTTTAAACGGATCAAAAAATAAATATGTTCGCATAAACTGGAACAGATATATATTCTTGAAAATTATGCTCAATTATATTATTTATTATATATGCTAGAAAATAGTTTTTTTAAATAAAATTTATTTATTCTATAGGTAAATCCATAATGTTGATTAAAAAGTATTAAAAAAAAGAAAAAGATAAAAGTTGATAATTTAGAGGGTGAAATAGGTATTTGACAATCAAAAGTTTGAGAAATCAGGCTGAGTGACCATCTGAGTGCTATAGGCATAATTAAGTAACTTTTCTGTTACAAACAAAAGCAAAATGATTTTACAAGATAATTTCGAATAATTGAGTGGCCATTTAAGTAATGAAGTCATGTACAATAGTACATTTACTAGTTTGCACGAGAAAAAGATCAGGAGGGAGAAATATCAGCTTGTGCGGGGAAACAATGCTCCTCTTTGAGTCTTGACCTGCCTCGCTTTGCACAATCATGAGTTATCACGATCGAGCGGTGTAGTACAAAGCATTTTATTGTTTAGTGAGCTTACCTGCTACAATTTGAGAAGTGCACAATTAGCCACTGATTAGAACTGTATTTATTCTTAAGTCACTGTTTAAAATGTATTTACTCTTTAGTCAGTGTTTTAATAAATTTTTACCGCCCGGACGAAACTACCAATGTGCTACACATGATGTCCTTAACTTCATGAGCATGTGTAAATATTAAGGACAAAGTGTCCTGATTTAGTACCTTCTGTTTTAAACTTTAGGACATCTTGTCCTTAACTTCATATATGCAGAGTTAATGTTAAGGATATGGTGTCCTTAACTTCACCAGTACTGAGTAAATATTAAGGACATGGTGTCGTTAACTTCATGAGTGCTGTGTAAATATTAAGGACAAAGTATTCTGTATTTGCACCTTCTGTTGTCCTTAACTTCATATGTGCAGTGTAAATGTTAAGGACATGATGTCCTTAACCTCATGTGTGCAGTGTAAATGTTAAGGCAGTGTTCGGACAGCATGCAGCGACAAAAAGCGACGAGGGCCCGCTTCACTAAGGCGAGAGCCGTGCAGCGAAGCACTCATCTTTTTTATGTGAAGCGACAATTTATATAAAAATATAAAATATTATATACATATAACTAAAAACTCAATAACAATAATATATTAATAAATATATCATTCAAAAATTAAAGACTTAATAGATAGTCATAGACTTATAGTAGATAAATAAACTAAAGTCTAATAGTCTAAAACAAGCAATATCTATTCTTCTTCAAGATTTTCAAATTCTACAACTTCATGAATGTTAGTATTATATTGGCTATCATCTTCTTCATCCTCGGAGTCTTCATCAATTAGGGACCGGCTTGAACTTGCTACTCTCTTTCCCTTGTAACTTGAAGAACTCCCTCTAAGACCATAGATATTCTCCTCTACTCCAGCCACCATAGAAACAGTACCCCAATCAAGATCATCCCCTTCATGCACTTGTTCATCTTCATGATTTTGGGGGACTCCAGTTAACCATTCATTTGCCTCGTCAATGTTGTCCAACAAAATTGGATCAATGGTATCGTGAGCTTCATAACGTCGCCTCAATGTTCTATTGTATTTAATATACACTAGATCATTGAGACGCGATAGCTCAAGCCTATTCCTTTTCTTGGAGTAAATCTGCGCATAAGTTGTTTAGATTAATTAATAGATACTAACGATAATACAACATAGAATATATTAATATAATAAATCTACTTCTTACATGCTCAAATACGCTCCAATTACTCTCGCATCCAAATGCACTACAAGTTAGGCTTAGTACTTTGATGGAAAAATTTTGCAACTTTGGAGTTTGATGTCCAAATTGCTTCCACCATTCAACTATAGAAATTTTTTTTAAAAGTTAATAAGTATAAATCAAATAAATTAAAATAAAATTATAAGGATATCTATATTAAAGTTAGTTACCTGGCGATGTCTCTGGATCTAATGGGCGCTTGTAAACCAAATAGGCTCTCTGCTTGTGAGTACCTACCAAACTCCTTCCCTATTTGATCTATCGTCGCTGGATTAGGGACCAACTTCACAAGACATGCATGGTATCTAATCCACACCTCTAAAGCCAAAGTTCATATCTAGTGTTCTTGGTAAAGAATCTCGTGTTCAGAAGATGGCCTGCTGCATGCAAAGGTTGATGGAGTTGATTCCCCCACTTGGTATCAATTATCTCAAAAACTTTCTCATATTTCCTAACATTTCCCTCCAAAATGACGTTGCAATAGTCTCTTTGGCTCTATCCATAGCTTCGTAAAGATAGCTCATTGGTGGTTTTCTCTCCCCATCCACCATACAAAACACCCTAATCAAAGGACCACCAACTTTAAGAGCCTGAACGACGTCATTCCAGAATGATGGAGAAATAAGAACTTTGGCAGTTTCTTTCCCCGCAGCTTCCTTTGCATATCTATTTTCTTTCCATTTGTTTGAAAGAACTAGCTTTCTCAAGTTTTTCTTTTGCAAGTAAAAACTATGCAAAGTTAAGAAAACCGTAGCAAATCTAGTCTTGGCCGGTTTCACCAAATTCCTTTTATTTGTGAATTTCCTCATCAAATTCAACAACAACGGCCTCCGACTGATGTAAGAATATACCCTGACGACCTTAGTGAAAACTGTAAAAGTAACAATAACAATTTTATAGTTAATACTTAATAGAATAGGACATAAGTATAAATAAATTTAAAGGCTTTAAAGATAACTATATTAAAGTTACCTGAAGCATATGAGTTTTCCTTGAATATGTCACCAAACATCAAGTTGATACAATGGGCAGCACATGGAATCCAATAAATGTGTGGATACATAGATTCCATCATCCTACTCGCACTAACATTCTCACTAGCATTATCTGTAACAAATTGTACAACATTTTTCCTTCCAATTTTATCAATAGTCTTTCTAAACAAGTTGTACATTTTGCTTCCATCCGTAGAAGAGTTGCTAGCATCGTGAGATTCAAGAAAAACACTCCCTCTTGGAGAGTTCACCAACACATTTATGATCATTTTTCTATTCCGTGCTGTCCATTTATCCATCATAATGGAACATCCAAACTTGTTCCATTCCACTTTATGCTCCTCAATAATTTGGTCTATCTTCTTCACCTCTTTTTTAAGATGAGTTACTTTAACTTCATGATAGCTAGGAGGCTTCATTCCTGGACATATAGTCCTACGGCCTCAATGAATTTATCAAAAGTTTTGTAGTTAACACAGCTGAAAAGAAGTCATGCATCATACATCCATGTTGCAAAGGGACTTACGACGCGATCCCTCAAAATCTTCTTGGCTTCTAAACATGAACCTTCTTTACCTTTTCCCTTTTCTTGTTGTTTTGCCGAGAAATAAAGATTGAGAGGACATTTTGTCGCCGTACGTGCCGTGGATGACCCACTAGAACTAGAAGATATCTTATGAGTTTTTTTTTGAGGGGGTGGGGGGTGGGGGGGAGAGGTCCCATTTCACCATCTTCATCAATCAGATTCACCGATGCTTCAAAATTCATTTGAGTTCTTGTCATATTTTTCTTATCAACAAACGCTTTACTTCCTCCCTAACCTCGGGCGGACAAAGGGGACATTGTACTACATTTTTAAATCCACCTATCAAATGTTGCTTGTGACGAGTTATCCCACAATGATATATTTTTTCACAAAACACACATTTAATTATGGATCTTGATGAGCCATGTATAGCATAATTCCAAGCTATATCATTTCGTTTATTACTATCGGATGACTCCATTTCAACGTTGTTTTATAGAAAAATTCAAGTCAATATGTGATTAATTCTACTCTATAAGACTATAAGTCAATAATTGAAAAAAAGGCAAACAAAATAGGTGAAGAGCTCTGTATTTTGCCAAAACAGGGCCTCAAAATAGCCTCTGTTATTTTGCCAAAACAGAGCCAAAAAAATTAAGAGAAGAAGAAAGACCTATGTAATTTGCTCGAAAAATACAACACAAAAACAAACCTATGTTTCTGTTCTTTTCGACAAAAAACAGAGGAAAAAAATAGAAAGAAGAAGAGAAGAAGAAGGAGAAAGAAAAAAGAAGAAAGAAGAAAAAAGAAAGAAGAAGAAGCATACCAGGTCTTTCAGTGGCAGAAACCTCTGTTGAAGCTTGAAGAAGACAATGAAGAAGACGATGGCAGGTGATGAAGAAGACGATGGCAGACGAGCCCTAATCGCGAGTTCAGAAACCTCTGTTGAAGTTCTGTTGTTTTGTTCAAAGTTGAAGAAGCTCGAAGAAACTCTGTTGTTAAGCCCTAATCGCGACTTAAGTCTTTGCCATTTTTCTTTTTTATTTTTTTTAGAAAAGCGACGCTACAGTCGCTTCTCGCGACACTATCGCCTCTCGCTACATAGGCAGAGGCGGGCACTATTTTGAAATGCAACGCGACAGAGGGTCTGTAGCGACACTGTCTCGCCTCGACTCACGCTATTAGCTGTGAGGTGAGCGCTATTTATAACAATGTGTTAAGGACATAGTGTCTTAACTTCATGAGTGTTGTGTAAATATTAAGGACATAGTGTCCTTAACTTCATGAGTGCTATGTAAATATTAAGGACAAAGTGTCCTGTATTTGAACATTCTGTTGTTAAACTTTAGGACATCATGTCTTTAATTTCATTTTGTCCTTGATATTTACACAACACTCATGAAGTTAAGGACACCATGTCCTTAATATTTACACAACACTAATGAAGAAAGGGTAAACCCGTCTTTTCGTATTAATTTTAATAGAGTAGTTGTAATTTTTGCTCAGCATTAAATATGCTAGATAAAAACTAAATACCACATTAAAAATGTGACTACCCCACGCCATTTCTGCCCACAATTTTGGATTAGTCTAGCCACCAACTGATTGAGGATACTTAAAGTTAAATTAAAATGAAAAACATGACACAATTTTGGATTAGTCTAGCCACCAACTGATTGAGGATATCTTAAACTAAAATGAAGAACAATCACAAGTTATTACTTTAAACAGATCTTTGTATGTTTAAACAGGCGCCAAGTAACTCGGTATAATTTACAAGTGTCAAGCAGTACGCAACATAAGTAAGAGCAGCCGAAATCAGAAAGCTCGTCATTTAGCTTTTAAAAAAGGAGCTAGTTACACGGAACATGGCAGTAAGAGCTGGATAGTTAAAAATATTCAATGAGACAAAAATGAGGGTCTTACAATTCATCCACTGATGACCGTTCAGCAATTTATTTTCCACGATGACAAAGCCACGGCAACTGAACCTTCATTGGAAGCTAGAGAATACCAATCCAGGATCCTGCATGACAGAATTTTTTTTAATAAAGTTAAAGTAAAGTCGCAGAAAGGGACGTGACCAAAACATATAAAGACCAATGTGTCGCTCATAGGAACACAACTATCCAGATAAACATATTCGCACCTCTTTCAGTTCTCAATCAACCTTTCACGTGAGAAGCAGGAGCCCTTGTTTCAACATTAGGATAAGAAATTAACACGCAGACTAGCAGAAAGCTGGATATAATTTCAAATGGCTATGCAGTGAAACTGAATGATAACAGAAACATGTTCATGTTCTCTGAGCAGCTAGGCATGTTCCTTACTGATTAAATGTAAGAAAATATACTCTTCTACACTTCAACTGTACATTGTGATATGCAGCTGGTTGAAAATTGCAACTTATTAGACAAGATATTGTAAAAGGTTTAAGTTCAAGATATACATCATTCCATGATTCAGCATTGGGGTTAAGCACCAGAAAAACCTACTTACTCAACCAAACTTACAGATTTTTATCAAAGTAAGCACTTGAAACGTATAGAAGCGCGCAGAGAGCACTAAGATTAGGTACGACAGGCAAAGAATAACAATAATCATGAAAAAATTAGATAGCCTGAACTGTTTACATTAAAGATACATGAAAGCTGAACAATCTTTTTAAATATCATTCTTAGGGAAATGCCAGCTATCTGGAGAAAAATTCTAAGTCGGACACATTTTACACCTACAACAGCTTCCTGAACCTAGAAAGTATATATACAACAAATATACGACCTGATATTGATCACTTAAGGTTTAGAAATAACCATGGAAAACCAGGTCCCTGCTCTCTTCCATTTGTCAATCACTCTGTCTTTTTTCCCCTAACTACACTATTTGAAGAAATAGCCTGCACACTATAGGATGACGAACATCTACTTGACGAACTTCCATCAGTGAGGCTGTTATCCTTACTTGATAGCTTTCTGCAGATCCTTCGTCCAGATGAAAGCTCCTGCACAATTTAATGTCATGATCAAACAACTAATTTGTTGTCCTATTTGATAATCCATTCACTAGCAATGAAGTGAGAAAAGAAAGTTGGAACAGATATACTTGTATGTTTAACATGCTAGTGGAGTAGTTTGTTGGAAAAAAGTGACATCAAGGCTAATCTAAAATAAACTAACAGTAGCTGTTTAGAATTAATTAGAATTTCTGGAGATTGTAAACATGGCCATTTAAGAAAAGGGCCAAAAGACTTCGGAATATTCAAGAAGGGGAAGTAGATCAAATAAATTGGAATTGAGCAAAGATAACCTGCTCAGATGCAGGTCCAGGTGTCTTAAGCTCTAAATTTGTCGCAACTTCATTGGAATCTTCATTTTTCTCGATCCTGCTCTCTCCTTGATCAGACGACTTGTTTCGGGAGTCTTGTCTGCCAGAATCATGGGTCCTATTACTTGGCTGCATGACAGGGGAAATCTGCTGTGCCGGTTGCTGGTCCATCAGTGTGCTGGGAGCCATGTATTGAACAAAAGGTGAACATGGATTTGGGGCAGCTACAGGATTCTGATTCCCAAAAAAAGGGTATGGCTGCAGAGATGGATGCATTGGAATCGCTCCAGTTGGTATCGGTACAGGCATTGGATATGAATATGAAGGTGGATGCATGACCATGGAAGGATCCATCCCTGCCCATGGATACATGGACCTCAGTCTTTGTTGATATTGGGCATTAAGGCTCTCAATATCAGATTTAAGAGATGCCTTCTCTTCTCGGAGATCAGTCTTCTCCTGAGTCAACTGCTCTAAAACAAAATTAGGCATGAAAATTACACCAAAAGGAACATAAGTGAATAAACTACATGGTTTTAGGAAGTGTCAAGATATCACCTCCCGACTTTCGTCAGTAAGTGCAGCATACTCAGATTTTAGTTTCCTCACTTGAGCAGTCAAATCCTTCAGCACTTGAACGGTATCACTGAGAATGGATGCCTTGTCATTTTTAGGCCTATCAGGATCTGCATTTTAAGTTGCCGAAAAATTTAGGATTTCTATGCGTGCTTAAGTTTCCTTAAAGCTCTAACATACTCCAGCATAATGAATGTTTAGCAGGTGGTGCAACAAAACTAGCGCTAAAAGTACAGCGGTAATAAGATTTGCCTCTTCAAAGTTCAGGATACAATGTTGAAGGACTGCATTAAAGTATTTTTTTCCCTCAATCCGCATTGAAGGTTCAGTTGAGTGTGTTTCTGCACATCCTCTTCACATAAAGTAGCTCCTGCTAATTCAGCTTCCTGGCGCATTCTAAAGTGATACAAGACATATTGCTGAGAACAAAGCATGAAATAAACCTCTTTTCTAGTTTTAAAGTAGTTAAAAGAGAAAGTAAACTCTTTCTTTCACTGTATTTTCCTTATTTTTCTCTTATTCCCTGATCAGCTGTATAGTATAACTGTATGCCATACTGATGCAACATATTCATTCAAGATGCATCTACGACCACTACCGGAAGCAAAGTGACCTTAAAAATTGGTTAGACCGGTCATGTTGTATGGGGCTGAGTGTTGGTCAATCAAGAATTCACATATTCACAAGATGAAAATAACAGAAATGAGAATGTTGAGATGGATGTGCGGGCACGCTAGGCTGGATAAAATTAGGAATGACGATATTCGGGAGAGTGTGGGCGTGACTCCCATCGACGACAAGATGCGGTAGGCGAGACTTAGATGGTTCGGGCACGTGCAGAGGAGGAGTCTAGATGCCCCGGTTAGGAGGTGTGAGCGGTTGGCTTTGGCAGGTACGAGAAGAGGTAGAGAACGACCTAAGAAGTATTGGGGCGAGATGATCAGACAGAACATGATGCGGCTTCAGATTTCCGAGGACATGGCCCTTGCTAAGAAGGTGTGGAGGTCGAGTAGGGTTGTAGGTTATGCGGTAGTCGAGCTTTTTTCCTTGTTGTTGTGCCAGCTAGTCTGATAGTGTTTTGTCTAGGACTGCTAGCGGTTTTTATTGTGTTTCACACTTTTTTTTAAAATATTATTATTATCATTATTATTGCCCTTCCATTTATTTGGTGTCTCTTACGGTGCCGATATTATTTTTATGGTTTCTGTTGTTGTAACGGATCTATTGTCTCTGAGCCGAGGGTCTCCCGGAAACAGCCTCTCTATTCCTCCGGGGTAGGAGTAAGGTACACTCTACCCTCCCCAGACCCTACTAGTGGGATTCTACTGGGTTGTTGGTCCCACTAGTGGGGTCTGGGGAGGGTAGAGTGTATGCAGACCTTGCCCCTACCTGGAGGGATAGAGAGGCTGTTTCCGGGAGACCCTCGGCTCAAAGACAATAGATCCGTAACAACAACAGAAACCATAAAAGAAAATTTTCCTAGGGAATTAGTCTAATGGCTTCACAAACAAATACCATAGGTATCAAGCTATCAATGTGCATCTGAAAGAATGACATGCCTGCACATCGAGGTAAAGAGAACTTGCAGCAATAAAAGATGCATATCAGCTTTTTTTTTGTGTGTGTGTGGAGGGAGGGG
>ML416535.1:0-46466 GCA_005239525.1 Nicotiana knightiana | reverse complement strand
GGGGGGGAGGGAAGAGAACACAGCAAGAATAGGAGTGCACAAGAACAAATAAGAAGTTTTTATTTACCAAGAGTATTTCCTAATTCAGTGAACTGGTCATTCAACCGATCCCTCCTCAATTTCTCCCGATCGGCCTTCTGCACTTTTCTTGCAGCAACAGAATCCTTCAGTTCTGCTTCTGGCTTTTGCTTAGTGCTGTCAGAAAAGAAGAATACCAGAACGAATAATTAGCACTAGAAGTTGGTTCACAAAAAATTTCTCAGAAGTTGGATATAGCACTTAAATTTCATTATAACCTATCATAGGTAAGAAAATTAAAGAAAAGCACAAATTCAAGATATTCTTTTTATTTTACATGCTGTTACTTGGAATTTAATTTGTGAGGTTTCAATACATTTCCTGAGTTAAATTTAACCCAATGGATGGTAGTTTGTCTGGTCCATCCTTCTAAGAAGGGAAAAGGGTCAAAAATATCCCTCTACTATTGTTTATTGTTTACTTGTGCCACCCGTTATACTTTTCGTCCATTCTTGTCCCTACCGTTAACAAAGTTTGCATAATTGCCCCTAACCCTAAACGTTTTGACAGTGTGGCAGCTGACCCCATCAATTTTATCCATGTCAGTTGCTATGTCATCGACCCCACCAAATTAAACCCCTAACATAACCCCAACTAACACGACCCCCACTCCTCACCTCTCCACCCTTTCTCTCATCTTCTCTCCCTCACTTCATACCAAAATCGCCGGAAACCATGGCATTTCACCGGAAAGTTTCTCTGAGTAGAACTAACCTCCACGGTACTGGCTCCCCTCTTCGTCTCCTTTCTCCTTCTTCATGTTTCGTCATTCAAACAACAACCCCGTTCCGCCAAATCAGCAAATGGAACCGGCGAAACTCGCTGAAAAAGTCACAAGGCCACCACCACTGACTACCTCTACTCTTTCTCACTCTATTCCCTCTTCTTCTTCATTTTAATCCAGCATGAAAACAGGTGAGATCCACGGGTCTTGATTACAAATGGGAAAAACACCACTGCCTTTATATCTAAAAACACAAGATTTGTCAGATTAAATTCAGCCTTGATGGTGTTAAAAATTCTCGCCAGCAAGTATGACGTTAATTTGTGAAATCTTAAACAATGAAACTTCATTTCCGCTGCCAAGTTTGTTTGAAGTGGCAAAGCTCGAAGGCTCTTCGAAAGGATAATTTATTAATTCAAGCGTTAAATTTTTTAGATCTTTTTTCTTTTTGGGTTTGAGTTGGTCACTAGACCATTGTTGGAAAGCTGGTACGTGAAGCAAGAGATAAAACTCCATTAGAACTCCATTGAAGAAAGCTTTGAAGCTTAGTTCAAAAATGGGTTGTAAAAATGTGAACTATTTCTAGGGGGTGTTACTGGATTTTGTTGGGGATCTCCTAGGCAGCTTATATCTCAAATTATAACAAATTTTGTGAAGATTTAAAGAAGTTGGGTTGGAAATTTTGAGCAAGAATCAACAAAGATGGAAGAACAAAGTTGGTTTTCCAGATTTATGCACAATAAGGAGACGCCACTTTGTTCTCCGAAAGTGAGAAATCTCAAAGTAGTTATTTCATTTATTAAATTAGAAAATTTTGTTTTTTATCCTTTTCTAATTTTGATAAATAAACATAATTTATTTGAGGATTAAATTACTTCCAATGCTGACATGACATTTTATTTGGTGAGACCTGCTGACTTGGCTGCTGACATGGACACGATATTAGAGGGGTCAGCTGCCACAGTGTCAAAACGCTAGGGTTAGGGGCAATTATGCAAACTTTGTTAACGGTAGGAACAAGAATGGACGAAAAGTATAACGGGTGGCACAAGTAAACAATAAACAATAGTAGAGGGTTGTTTTTGACCCTTTTCCCTTGTAAGAATTATACAGTATATAGTAGTACATATGAAATAGTTATACTAGGCTAGTAATGCTACTTTAATTGGAACATTTATGCTCAAAAATCTTTTAAAAAATCTGCGTACATGCTTATACAGTAGTGAGATTCTTGGTAATAACAAAAAACACTGCGTAAAATTTCATGGTGAATGGATTTTAGAAAAGTTCTTTTTTTTTTATGAAAGATTCTAGAAAATATTATAAGAGCTACTTTACAACATTTCCCTCTTTGGTGTTCTGCTTTCACAAATGAGGATATGCTCTAAAAATTTTAAAAAAATTAAAAGAAGAGGTTAAGCTTTTATAAGTTAGTATAAATATCCAAGAGAGAGCGTTTCACTTTTCCATTCTTTTGAACACTTGCATTTCCTCAAAAGAAAAACTCATGTGGCGTCTTTGGAGAGTCTTTGGCAACGTAGTGTCTAAAATTGATAAAATAGTTCGTAATCATATTTTTTATTTACTCATCTAGACTCTTGAGAATGAGATTCAGCACTAAAGGGTGTGGTTTAATGGTCAATGAAATTAGAATGAATCATGGAATACCAGAGTTCAAATCCAGTAGATTCAAAGAAGCTAGGTGATTTTTCCCTATCTGTTTGATAGAGAAAGTTACCCAATTTCTGTGCCAGTTGAAGGTAGCAAGTATCAGATGAACTAGTCGAGATGTGCACAAGCTGGCCTAAATATCACCGTTATCAACAAAAAGAGAAGCTCTTTACAATGAGATTCCATTTGTCTTATAGGTGAGAACTCTAACAGGATACAGAGAGATCAAGGTTCTCTATGGTGTTTCTTTATTGTCTTCTGACTGTAGATTTTTCAAAGTAATGTGCAGTTTGCTCCATAATTGCACAGACTTTAACATTGTTCAAGAGGGATCAAAATTTCTCTTTATGCCTAGTGAGGCTCTGAATTCAACAACAAAATGCAGGTGCAATTATTGTGCGTAAAAATAATTCAACACATTTTTGCACAAAGCTAAACTGTAAGCAGAGTTCCTTCTGCTTTCTTCGGATACTTGACAAGAAAGTTTCAAAGAAGCCAACAAGAAAGTTTCAAAGTGTTTTACCTTTTGCACTTGCTTAGTGCTGATCCGTATTCTAATTTAATTCCTGATCATTTATCAAAAGAAAGATTAACTACCAAATTAAATAAGTCTTGAGTGATGAGTCCTTCTGAGTTCCTAAAGAACACCCTTTCTCGAGTCTTCTTACCTTAACAAACTTTAGTTGCTCCTCTGAATTCTCATTAACCACAAAGAAAGTTTTAGCAAGTTTCCTAACTTATATCCCTGTAGTATTTTTGTTTTGGGATAGTTTCCTATTAAATCTTTAAAGTATCTCAAAACATCCAATCTTACTGTCCACAGATGAAAATGTACTCATAGCTTCAGAACACATGCATAAAATTAGGTTTCCACTGTGTTAGAATATGGCACAACTATACCAGCAGCTTTCTCCGCCCACAATTTAGGACCTTGAACTTCCAACGATTCTAATTTGCATTTGCCATAGTTTAAGACCACAGAACCGGTATATATACTACTTGTTTTTCAAATCAAACTCATGTTAACCTCCACAAAAAATTCGACTTCAACCCCACAAATTTCTTTTCAATAGAAACCCGCACAAATTTCTTTTCAACTTCAGCAATATGTACACTCTCACATAAACAAACTGCATAAAGCACACAACTGAAGTAGTATCATTTAGAAGAACCAAAACGATCCTATGTTTTAATAAACTAGTCATCTAATACTCACACCTCCATTCTTTTAACCAATTAAGTAAAAGATTCACGGTTTGGGACAAAATCAAGTGAGTGTACAATGTTAAGTCGGTGGATGCATAGCTCCAATGAATCTTTATCAATTAATGCTGTCTTTTATATTATAATATATCCTCTCAGGGACATTCTTAGCCGTCCTTTGAGGGTTAACAACACATAGATTAGATCATGAGTCTCTAATCAGCCGTCCTTTTATATGATAATATATCCTCCACCGAATATAAAAAACTTTAGAGGAAATTCGGTCTTGCTCACTTAGAATCTGAGTCTAGTTCTGCATTTTAACACCTATAGGAATGTGATTTCTGGGAGAAATTATATCAGCCTATTAGATAAGATGGCCTAGTGGTTGAGGCATGGGAGCAACAACCTGGAGATGCCATATTAAAATTCCAGCTGCATCACATATGTTCTTCTTCAACAAACTGTAAAAGTTATTTTTTGCTAGAATACACATCCATCCATGGAAAGAAGAGAGGTAGGACTAACCTGCAATCAGGAAAAAGCTGAGTTGAGTCAGATACAGATGGATTTGGAATATGATTTGATTGATACGAAGTCTGGCACTTTAATTCATCCATTCTCAGCTGCGACTGGGAAATCGGAATTATACACCTTAGGGTTTTTCTTAAGCCTTCCCAACTTTGAAATCGATGGCGAAGAATTGAGAGATGTCACTATCACACACTAATTGTGCTTCTACCAGATATTTGGGGTAACTCGTGTAAGGCACACGCAATATTTTGTTTCCGCAGTGCACTTTCGATGCAAGATTCCACCATTTACAACATCCCTTATCTTTAGGAAAAATGAAAAACATACCCCTATTACTTATTCATCATTTATCCTCTTCTTTTTTTGGCGAGCATTTTGCACCCCTAGTAGAATTATTTATTTAGTGTTCCCACTTTTTCATTTGTGACCTTAATACCCCTTTTTTTACACTTTTACTTGTACAATTTTTAAATATCAACATTACAACAATAATAACAACATATCTAGTTTGATTTCACAAATGTAATCTATAGAAGATGGGATATACGCAAATCTTTTATGTCTTATATAAGATAGAGATATTATTTCTAATAGACCATTGGCTCAAGAAAAATATTTTCAAAACAAGTTTTAAAGAATATAAGAGCAAAAAAGTTATGATGAAAATACTATAAAAAAAAAAAGTATTGACTGCAAAAATAGTAAAGATAACTAAAATAAACAAAACAACTATAGTAATAAAATTAAAGAATAAGATCACCAATCTGTAATATTAGTATCTGCTCTTCAATCCGAGTGGTTAATAATGCACGTAAGTATGATGATATTGGGCTATGCATCCCCTTTATGCGGATCATTATTATAAGTAGCACTTCTAGTGATTACATTTCGAAAAAACAGACAGCTTTTTTATAAGAGCAATGGTTTTTTAAACGAGTCATTTTTCTTGGGTGAAAATGTTTTACAAAATACTTCTTTTTTTTTTTCTGCTAGAAATTATTACAATAATGAACTAATAATACTAATACTGATAAGGAGAAGAGGGACCAATAGGGTGCTCTAAACTAGAATCATGCTCTCCCGCGGAGAAGAGGGAAATCACTCGGCTACCTACTAATTTTTCTACCATAATCCTCGACCTTTATGCTCACGTATCTAGGGTCATGTTCTCGGTGAATTGGAAATGTGACATGTCCTGTCTAATCAGCTCTCTCCAATTCTTCCTCGGTCTACCTCTACCTCTCCTTAGACATAACACTACCAACCTCTTGCACCTCCTTGCTAGAACATATGTGTTCGTTCTCTTCAGTCTTCACATGCTTGAACCATCTTAGTTTCACTTTCCGCATCTTGTCCACCATAGAGGCCACTCTTACTTTCTCTATATATCCTTGTTCCTAATCTTATCTCTCCTGGTATGCCCACGTATCCATCTAAGCATCCTCATTTTTGATATGTTTATCTTTGGAGCATGTGAGTTTTTGACTGCTCATACAACATAGTTGATCTAACAACCACTCTATAGTACTTATCTTTAAGTCTCAGTGTCACATTTTTATCACATAGGACACCGGATGCCAGATGCTAGCCTCTATTTCATCTACCCGGCTCAAATACAACATGTGACATGGTCGTCGATCTTTCAGTTTTCTTAGATTATTGATCCAAGATACTTGAAGCTTTCCCTCCTTAAGATGACATGTGTACCAACCCTCTTTTCCTCATCCGCCTCACGCAATGCGCCAGTAAACTTGCCTTCCATGTACTATATTTTAGTCCTACTCAACCTAAACATTTTAGACTGCGGTCTGTCTCAATCCCTCCAGCCTATCATTAACTCACATGCATGTCTCATCAATCAATATTATGTCAAATGTGTATATACACAATGGTACCTCCCATTGAATATTCCATGTCAATTTATCCATCACCCAGGTAAATATAAATGAGCTAAGAGTTGATCCTTGGTTCAACCTCATCTTAGCTAGGAAGTGTTTCGAGTCTCTTCTTATTTTTCTAACTCGGGTCTTGACTCCATCTTACATGTCCGTAATTGTTCTAAGATATGCCACAAGTACACTTCAAGATTCCAAGCATCTTCATATTACCTCCCTTAGAACACTATCATATGTCTTTTCTAAATCGACAAACACTATATATAAGTCTTGAATCTAATTTGGATATTGTGTACGGTTAGGGAATTCGATTTTGGGACCGTTATGGCATCCTATGACGGACCTCGAGGATCCCGAAGCGGAATTCATTGTTCGATACCGAGGTGTATCCCTCGAGGAAGCACATCGAAGGCTCATTGTGCTCGACCCCGGTGCAGTATAAATCGGTGACCATCGTGGAAAGTCGAGAAATTCCCAAAGGCACGTGGCTAGAGCTGACCAAGCCTGCAAGAGTGGTACAAGTTCGTACCAAGCCATTAAATAGTTGTACCAGCTGTGTTACTCTGTAATAATTACACATGTACTATGTTGGGATTCCCCCTCCTATATAAAGGGGATCCTTGTCATTTTTTGGGACACATGAATATTGAATACAACAAGAACATTCTCTGCCTTCTTAACATACTCAACATTTGTCCTACGGATTTATTGCCTTTCATTTATCGTGTTCATTAATTGTTATTCATTTATAGCTCATTATTGATCATAAAGGGTTATCCTCGAGGCCCTCCATACTGTTATTCCTCCATCGACCGTCCTCTGTTAGGCATTATAGTTCAACCTCGAGGCCCCGCTTCGGCCAGCTCGAGACTCTATTTTGTAACAACTAGGTTTGCATATCACTACTCTTCTTTCTCTTATCTTATCTTCTAGCTCATACTTAGCATCTATTGCCAAACAACTAGTATAAAAATAAATCACATATTTTTAGAACCACAAAATTAAATATAATTGTCATTACCATTTTCAAGGTAAACAGTTTGGCGCCCACCGTGGGACTAAAAATAATAGTGATTGTTTTAGTGCTGGTTTTCTAAAAACACAAGTTATTCTTCACGCTTTTTCTTGTCCAAGAATCTTTGATTTCAGGTCAAAAAATGTCTAACTCAGTGAATGCACACGAAAACAACGATCCTGAAGATCATGGAGAGAACGGTGTAGCTATTTTAGGCGCCAGTGTACCACTGCAAAACCTTGGGGTGGCACCAGCACTAATCCCTGTGGATGTAGGCTCACACAACGCCTAACATGTCGATATAAATTCTCATACAGACAAAAGTGTACGCCGGGAAAATCGACATGAAGCGTAGAAAACCGACATGAAGCGCAGAAAACTCCAGCTCGGGAGGAAAGAGAAGTTAGCCTTCATGTCATTTTTGAAATGTTACAGGCACAACAAGTGGTTATTTCTCAGCTACAAAGACATCAAAAAACTCCAAGCACATCACCATCAAAAAAATGGATCCTCAAGTCGAGCAGGCACTGAAGAGGTCGAGCAACAACAGATCAACAGCTGACCCCACTATTATGAAGATGCTCGAAGACCTCACAAAGAGAATTGAATCAGGAAAAAAGAAGATAGAAGCTAACGACAAAAAGGTGGAGACCTATAATTCGAGGGTCGATCAGATCTCGGGCGCGCCCCCGATTCTGTGGGGTGTAGATTCAAAGAAGTTCGTGCAAAAGTCATTCCCATCAAGCGCGACTCCGAAGCCCATCCCGAAGAAGTTCAGGATGCCCGATCTCCTGAAGTATAACGGGACCTCAGACTTCAATGAGCATATTACTGCCTATACTTTTGTTGTGAAAGGGAACAACTTAAAAGATGACGAGATTGAGTCCGTCCTGTTGAAAAAATTTGGAGAAACGCTGTCAAAGGGGGCCATGATGTGGTATCATAACCTACCCCCGAATTCAATAGATTTGTTTGCCATTTTGGCAGACTCTTTTATAAAGGCGCATGCCGGCGCCATCAAAGTCGCTACAAGGAAGTCCGATGTCTTCAAAATCAAACAGAGAGAAAGCGAGATGCTAAGGGAATTTGTATCTCGCTTTCAAATGGAGAGAATGGAATTACCACCAATCTCCGATGACTAGGCAGTTCAGGCGTTCACTCAAGGCTTGAACGAACGAAGCTCGATAGCTTCGAAGCAACTAAAGCAGAACTTGGTTGAATATTCTGCCATAACTTGGGCGGATGTGCACAACAGGTATCACTCAAAGATTAGGACCGAGGAAGACCAATTGGGAGCCCCCTCGGGATCAGTATACCCTAGCAGGCTCTTAGCAAAGGAATCAAGGTTTCCAAAGAGAGAACCGAGGCCAAGCAAGGAAAGATACCAACCGTACATCGAAGATCGAAGAAATGCCCCGAGGTGAAATATACCTTGTAACAATCGAAAGATGGATCGAGGTTAGAATTCACGGGGACTCGTGAACAAAGCCGGGTTCGACAAGCACACAGGGCCGGTGGAGGCACCCCGGTTATCTGAGTACAACTTCAACATTGATGTTTCAGATATCATGTCAGCCATAGGTAAAATCAAAGATACCGGATGTCCAAAACCAATAATGTCAGATCCTTCACAAAGGAACCCTAACTTGGTGTGCGAATATCACATCACTCACAGTCATAGGACTGAGGATTACAGATAGCTCCGAGAAGAGGTAGCCCAACTGATCAGTAAAGGGCACCTTTAAGAGTTCCTCAGCGACCGAGCTAAAAATCAATTACGGGAAAGAGAGGCGAATAGGAAAAATGAAATAGAATAACCACAACACGTCATCCACATGATCATTGGAGGGATCGACACTCCGCAGGGACTAGTCGTCAAGCGAACGGAAATATCCATCACCAGGGAAAAATGAACTCGGAGTTACATACCTGAGGACGCTCTCACATTCAGCGAAGAGGACATCGAGACCCTGTCTCAGCCTCATAATGATGCATTGGTAATTTCTTTTCTTTTGAATAAATTTCAAATTAAACGTGTGCTCGTCGATCCAGGTAGCTCGGCCAATATAATCAGGTCGAGGGTGGTAGAACAACTCGGGTTGCTCGACCATATCGTGCCCGCCTCTCGAGTCCTCAATAGATTCAACATGGCGAGCAAGACAACAAAAGGGGAGATCACCCTCCTGGTCAACGTGGCCGATACAACCCAAGATACCAAGTTTCATGTCATCGAAGGCGACATGGGGTACAATGCCTTACTCGGGATGCCGTGGATACACTGTATGAAAGCAGTGTCGTCAACCCTTGATCAAATGATGAGATTTCCAATGGAGGACGGAATAAAAATAGTATACGGGGAGCAGCATGCAGCAAGAGAGATGTTCACGGTGCACGATGTGGCACCGACATTGATGCCTTCCGCATCAAAGGAGCCAAAGGACAAGCAAACGAACAAGTAGCAATCACGAACTACGTTCTCGGCTGCACCCAAATGGATGAATAAAGGACCGTGCCGCATCCTCGGAATGAGCAATTGAAACATATCGAGGCTTAAACGCTACCTCAGTTAAGGTACAACCCCCTCCCTTTCTTATTTACGTTTTCTACTAACTCATATGCAGGTGTTCGATTGAGAGGAATCGAAGCACCCTCCAGCTCGAAGACCTTAGGTTTTAAAGCATGCGTTGCACTATTTTTTTCCTTAGATCGGATTTTATCCCAAATGGGTTTTACCGACGAGGTTTTTAACGAGGCAACATCCATATGCTACCTAAGGAGAAATCATCATGTATTCAAAGCTTCTCTTCAATCAACCTCAAATACTAGAGGGCATCCCCCCGGGATATCACCTCCTCGAAGAAATTGAAATATGCTAGAAAGGGTCTCGACAGAAGAATGGTGTATCGGACCAAACAGTCGAATGAACCGTGTCCGCGTAGAATAATCGAACCCTCGATGCAGAAAACATGTATGCTTGTACCAAGTAATTGAAGGAGTATCTTTTATCATCGAAACGTTTTTGCGCTTCAAAGAAGTTTTCTATTTTTATAAGAAACAGCTCCAGGGCCAAAAACTCCCGAACACTCGGGGACTGTCATCGACAACCAGCTCATTGAGCCACCAACCTTGAGCTCGTAAGTCCTCCATGAGGCAACCTCGAGCTCGTAAGCCCTCCATGAGGCAACATTGAACTTGTAAACCCTTAATGAGGCAACCTCGAGCTCGTAAGCCCTCCATGAGGCAACCTCGAGCTCGTAAGCCCTCCATGAGGCAACATTGAACCTATAAGCCCTCAATGAGGCAACACCAAATCTGTAACACCTCAACAAGTCATGCCCAAATTTGTAAGACCTTAAAAAGGCATAATCCTGATATTAAAGTCAAGGCTATATATTCGAACTTGTAAGACCCCTAAAAAGGCATACTCTTAATATAGACGCCGAGACTACCTCACTCGGGGACTAAAAGGCAACGGTCGAACATAAAGACTATGGTCATATCAAAAGGCTCCGGCCAAATTAGCGCGGCTTGGAGACGTCTGACTGCCACCATAAACTACGAGCCTTAAAATACTTCGAAAATACTTTGAAAAGAACCGGTTAATCAGGATACCCTCGACATAAGCAAAAGAGTTTCAATCATATCAGCTCCAAACAATGAAAGTTCTTCAAAACAATCAGCCTTCAAGAAAAAGGCTTAGAAAATTCAGCCTTCGAGCGAACCTCCCGAGGTGCTCATTTGTCGTCACATATCGACTCAGAATAGAGGTTCTGTCCAGCCGTTGAAGAGTCAGATGAACTTCAAAAAAGTCTTTAACGAGGGAAAACTATAGCCATACTAGAGGTCGCATCGACCCGATATAAAAAGAGCCTAAAGGCCAATATGTAAGAGCCCAAGGGCCAGCGTAAAGAGCCTCAGGGCCAATCTAAAAGAGCCTAAGGGCCAATGTGTAAGAGCCTAAGGACCAGCCTAAAAAGCCCCCGAGCCAATCTAAAAGAGCTTCGATCATATCAGTTCCAAACAATGAAAGGGCTTCGAAACAATCAGCCTTCAAGAAAAAGGCTTCGAAAATTCAGCGTTCGAGCGAACCTCCCGAGGTGCTCATTTGTCGTCATATATCGACTCAGAGTCGAGGTTCTGTCGAGCCGTCGAAGAGTCAGATGAGCACAAAAACTTCAAAAAAGTATTTAACGAGGGAAAACTATAGCCACATTAGAGGTCGCATCGACCCAATGCGTATGAGCCTAAGGGCCAGCCTTAAAAGCATCCAGGCCAATCTAAAGAGCCTCAGGGCCGATCTGTAAACCCTAAGGGTCGACGAGCCTGAGTAAAAATTATACTCGAGCACTGAGCCTAAACGGTTAACTATCAGCTATTACCAATTGCTTATCAAGCACAAAACCCCAAAGGTTTCATTTCGAAGTCCAACTCATCGGACTAATTATTGTCGAGCATCAAGATTCAGAACAATAACAAATTCACAAACAAGTGGAAATTCATATAAAGGGAAAACCAAAAGGTTACTTTTTATATATGTAATGATACAAAGACATATTTGCGATGCTCTTCGAGAGCCCTATGCAAAGAATCAGAAAGAAAAAGCCTAGTTTACTCTCGGGGACTTAGCCTTTCTTCCCCTCGGGGACTACCGCTCCATCGGCCTCCTGGGGACCGGCTCCCTCATCGGCCTCTTCCTCATTGTCTTCGGCATCGAAAACAAGGAACTTGGCGTCAAAATCATCCGCCTTGGTCTGCTCTATCTCCTCCGACAGGTCGAAGCCCATCGGGCATAATCATTGGTCACTCTCTCTCGATCGGAAGTCTCCCCCAACTTCATACGAGCCTCGACGACATCTTTCAGGTAGATGGACACCTTCTTATCGGCTTTTGCACGAACCTCCTCGGCTTTGGCTCAACCGTCCACGACCTCGGCCTTCATCTTCAAAAAATCTGTCTCAAGCTTGGTAATCCTACTCGTCTGAACCAAGTTGCTCCCTCGAGCATTATGAAGCTGTATCTCGAGGGCGGAGGCCTTAGCCAAAGCATTCCTCTCAACCGCAAAATGAGCACCTATCTGTGCCTTCAACTCGTTACGTTCGAAATTGGCCTGGCCGATTTCTCCCCAAAGGCGTTCCAACTCTTCTGTTTTTCTCTGCAACTGAGATGGCGAAACATTAGTTTTCGAAAGTGGAAAAAGAAGTCGATCTTCTCTCAATATGAAGGTTACGTGCTTCTCGAGATTGCCCTCGTAATCTTAACTTTGATTCATCTTCGATCGAAGGTGTATCAACTCTCTTGTCTTCTTATCACAAAGAAGCCTGGGAGATTTCTCCCCGTCTAAGGCTTTCCGCAACTTAGTCTCACAGCGAAGCAGCTCAGACTTGAGCTTGTCGAAGGCCTGTGGGAAGGAAGATTCAGTTAGAGGGATAAAAACACAAATCTAAGAAGGCCAAATGATCACCGAGGCTCACCATACAGCAGAGCCGCTGAGCCTCCTCGAATGTCGAGCGCGCATCCACTGGTCTGGTCTCGCCGACCCCAGTTGAACCGCCCTGAACATCCTTCAAAGTACCTTCGAAGGGAGAAGAAGATGGTGGAAAATGAACTTCTCTCATCCCCTCCCCTGGAACCTATCCCCTGAGGCTGGAGACCCCGGGTTCAGTAGGCCCAATTGCCTCGGGAGACTTCTCGGTTCTAGCCTTCGATGTGGTGTCGTCCCTTTCAGTCGCATCACCGTTTATGTGCTGACCGATGAATGCGAGACCTTCCTCAATGGTTGCATCTTCTTTTTGCCTCCGGGCAGACCTTGCCTCACTTTGAACATCATCGTCCATCGAGGATCCTTTCCTTTTATTACCTTGACTCAGCTCCGAAGCCAAAGGTCTTTCCTCCCCTCCAAGAGGGCATGGTCTTACTTCAGAAAATTCACCAATATCTGCAGCAAAGAAATTAATAAACATAAATAGGAGCATTCTTTAAGAAGGGAACCGTACAACACATACCATGGTGTTTTGCCTCACATCTACCCTTTGACAGATCTCGCCACTTGCGTTCATCATAGGTTGAATAAGCTGCCAGTTTCCGAGTCCAATCCACTAGATCGGGGACCTCGTACGGCAACCACAGGATCCCTGCGGAGAAAGAAAGAAAACATTCTTACAGAGTCCGAGTCCACTGAGAACAACAAATGGCAAAGTACAACATATCACTTACGTGTAAAATTTCATATCTCGGGAAATGGCAGGAACTTTGCAGGAATAATATCAACAGTCCTCACTCGGAAAAGCTGACTCATCCACCCTCGGTCCCCATCCTCATCATCACTAGCGATAAGGGGCCCGGTGGATCGACGTCGTAGTGTAACCAGACCTCAGTAATGTAAAGGCTGATATAGTCTAATGAGGTGGTTGAGGGTGAACTCAAGCTCGGCCTTCTCCGCAAAGAATCTTATCATCAACACTATCCGCCAGAATGACGGGTAGACCTGGGCCAAGGTAACTCAATATCTTTGACAGAACTCGAGCACGACTCGGTTGAGAGGGCCCAACATAAAGGGGTACATGTATACATTCAAAAACCCCTCTACATGGGCCATTATACCCTATTCCCGAGAAAGTATCTGCAACATCACCTCTTCTCCCCATCTGCAGTCTCTCCTCATGGCCTCGAGGTGTCTCTCTTCTATTGATGAAATGAACCTCGATGCGTGTTCTCGATGGCCCGGAACGTCAAGAGGTCTCTCTAACGTAAATTCCTTCCTCGAGAAGAAACAATTCGAGGTTAGCTCACCAAACACCGGTGGGGTACCACCGGACGGATGGGAAGTAGAGGTAGAGCTTCCCTCTTCCTGGTGAGAAGATTTGAGCATGGCAGCCATGACTCCTGTGAAGCAAATAAAAGAAGATGAAAACACGTGCAAAAGCTTCAAACTGAGATAGCAGAAGAAATGATGCTAGAAGAGGAACTCCAAAGAGAAAATTAGTCTTGCAAACAACAAAGGCCTCAATGAAGAAAAAGAAAATATATATAAGAAAAGCGGCAACTATTCATTTACTCTGATAGCCAATCAGCTCTGACAGAGTCATTATGACATCTTGGGAAACGTACCGGTAGGGCCACCTCGGTCAGTTCACAGTCGCATCGCGAGAATGACGTTATCATACAACGTTCAAGGGATCAAATGGTTAAATTAACCTCGGAAAGGTGTTCAGCTGAAATTTGAACGGCTCAATCTCGAGGGTCTCCGTTACTTTGAGACCGGGCTCGAAGGGGCTAAACTTAAATTCAAAGGTTAACTTTTTGCATAAACACTAAAAGGCAAAGTTTTGAAGACACGAAATAAAGAAATCCTTTGCATTCCCAAAAATATATTTACAAGAGTGCTTTACAACACTCCTCTGGGGAGCCCACATACAAAAAAGAAGAAGTGAAAAAGGGCAAAGTATTCTATCCTTCATCCTCACTACTTCCCGAGTCACTTGCCGAGCCCTCGTCCGAAGTAGTCGGAGCTACTGATTCATCTTCCAAGGCCTTGGCTTCTTCGATCTCAGCAGAAAGATCGAAACCCCTGGCGTGTACCTCCTCAAGGACCTGCCTTCTAGCTTCTAAACGAGCATGAGCAACGGCCCGAGCTAGTTTGAGCTCGGCCTCTTCGGATATCTCTCTAGCCTGATTATTTGTGGCAGAAACATCATCTTTGTACGAAGATACGAATGCATCAGCCCCAGACTTGGCCGCGGATAATGCGGCAACTTTGTCTTGAGTACCTCGAAGAAGACCTTGAGTCGAGGATAGATCCTCCCGAAGAATGCCCTCTCCGAGGCCACGCTATCATTGTGCCGCTTCAGCTCTACGATCTCAGCATCTTTGGCCGCGATCTCTCCCTGAACTGCCCGCCAGGGCATCCTTTTGCTCAATCTGCAAATACCAAACTGAGGTAATAAGCACCAAGTTATAATAATAAAATACAAGCTCGTAAAATACCAGATTACCTGCTCGATGAAGTTAACCCTCTCCTAGAGCGCCTTCTCTGAGCCTGCCCGGAGCTCAACCAACTCCTCCTCTTTTCGGGCATACAAAGCCTTCAACTCATTTGACTCTGATGTGAGCTTCTCAAGCTCCTTCTCACGGCAAGTCAGCTCATCTTGTAGCTTGGACAAATCCTAATCATAAGCGTCATGACCTACAGCACAAAGGAGAGAAGTTAGAAAAACAAGAATAAAAACTTGAAGCACAAATAATATATCGAGAAGTTACCCATTTTTGGAGTCTCGTAGCCTTCTCAAGAGCAACCGGGGCATCAAGATCGGTGTCATCTTCGACACCGACAAAGTAGTCCTTGAATAAATCATCCTCTCCCTGATAGGCCCCAACATCGAGAACTTCCCAGTTTTGGGCATCCCGTATTTGCCCCGGCGAAAATGACGGGATCGATTGCAAATCGCCCAGGGCATTGACTTCTATCGAGGCTTCCTCTCACCCTCGAAGAATCCCGAAATCGAATCCCCCAACCAGGTATTCATCGGCACAGGTCGCATCCTGCCCAACATTTGGCTCGGGGACTGCACCTAAACCCTCATCCAGGGTCTCTTCAGTGCAAGATGGGTCCGCATCGGCCGCCTCCGACTCAACAGTCTTCTGCCCAGCAATTTTTGAAGCATCAACACTTCGTCTTACCCTTTGTACCAAAGGGTAACTGTCATCATCCTCGTCTTCAGTACGAAGACTTTCTGCGGCTGCCGAGGTAAAAACCGTGGCATCGGTCTTAGGCTTTTGAGCCTTAGGTTTCTTTGGTTTCGGAGACTCCGCCGGCATCTCCTTCTTCCTCTTTTTGCCCTTGGCAGGTTTTTGGGCCTCTGCTTTTCCAGGAGGAGGTGGTCTCCTTGAAACGGCTTCCCCAAGGCATGCACAAACATAAAATATGAGACTTGTCACCATGAAATCTACTCATAAGAAATCTAGAAGTGACAGTGATGAGAGCATACCATGATTCTTGGCCTGCCATCACGTAATACGGAGATGCGGAATCCAAGAGCTTAACCCATCCCGGGAGGTCCTTGACCGCACCAGGGAACCACACAGTGGCTATGCAATCAGAAGAGAATCAAGTAAAAAGCAACGGGGTCAGTTCAAAAGAAGAAAAAAGGCGATTCAGCTGATAAAACATGCTCGATATAGGGGCACTTACATCTCATGTTCCATTCCTCTGGGAATGGAATCTTCTCGGCAAGGATGAGGTCCGAGGTCCTGACTCGAACAAACTAGCTCATCCATCCCCGGTCTTTATCTTCGTCGATGCAGGCAAAAAATGCTTTGGCAGATCGACGCTGCAACTTGACTAAGCCCCCTCGATAGAGACGAGGGCTATATAATATGATCAGATAATCGAGGGTGAAAGACATCCCCCTGACCATGTTCGAGAAATATCTAATCATATAGACAATTCTCCATAAAGAAGGATAAATTTGACCGAGCTTCACTCGATACTGACGACAGAAATCGAGGATCACCGGGTTTATCAGTGGAGAAGAAGAATTTACGGGGCCTAAAGTGAAAGGATACGTATATACACTGAGGAAGCCGGCTTTATGTGTAACTATGCTTTCCTCAAATGAAGGGATTTCTACTTGTACCGCTTCCCCCCAGCGACGATCTATCTTCACCTTCTTCACGTCGGTCACCACACTTATTTACCGAGACATGGGCTCGCATCGGCCCGGTGTCGAGGGTGGTTTATCTATTTTGAAATCGGAGGATGTCTTGAAGGGACCGGGAATTCACTCCTCAATACGGGGAGGAATTTTTAATTTTCCCTTAGACGGGCGTGACGAAGAAGTGATTCCCTCTTTTTGAGAGACCGTTTTAGAAGTTTTGGCCATGGCTATAACAAATTTCCAAAGCAAGAAGATGAAGAAGTGAAAGCAGAAGAAGGATGAAAGCAAGAAACTGTTAGCAAAGATTTGAGGGCTTGAAGGTGTTGTAAAAGTTTGAAAGATGGAAAATGGAAGTATTTATTGGAATCATTTGAGCATGTTGGAGAAGCGGAAAGGTCGACCAAAAACGGTTCGTGAGCTTTTCGAGAATCGTGCCGACAGTGACCACTGTGAAGCCTTTCTGTCACGGCATTTAATGATCTCACGTCGCTAATGTCATAATGAAGATATCGAAGAGGAAAAAACTCAAGATCATTTCTTATCATTTCATTACAAGAAATGCGGGGACTATCTGTGTACGGCCAAAATCAGGGAGTCCGATTTTCGGACCGTTATGGCATCATATGACTGACCTCGAGGAGCCCAAAGAAAAATTCATTGTTCGATCCCGAGGTGTATCCCTTGAGGAATCACATCGAAGGCTCATTGTGCTCGACCCTGGTGCAGTATAAATCGATGACCTCGTGGAAAGGCGAGAAATTCCCAAAGGCACGTGGCTAGAGCTGACAAAGCCTGCAAGAGTGGTACAAGTCAGTACCAAGCCATTAAATAGATGACCAGTTGTGTTACTCTATAATAATTACACATGTACTATGTTGGGACTCCCTCTTCTATATAAAGGGGATCCTTGTCATTTTTTGGGACACATGAATATTGAATACAGCAAGAACATCCTCTGCCTTCTTAACATACTCAACATTTGTCCTACGGATTTATTGCTTTCATTTATCGTGTTCATTAATTATTCTTCATTTATTTCTCATTATTGATCATAAAGGGTTATCCTCGAGGCCCTCCATACTATTATTCCTCCATCGATCATCCTCTATTAGGCGTTATAGTTCGACCTCGAGGCCCCGCTTCTGCCAGCTCGAGACTCTGTTTTGTAACAACTTGGTTTGCATATCACTACTCTTCTTTACTCTCACCTTATTCTCCTAGCTCACACTTAGCATATATTTCCTAACAACTAGTATAAAAATAAATCACATATTTTTAGAACCACAAAATCAAATATAATTGTCATTACCATTTTCAAGGTAAACAGATATTAAAAAGAATTACCAGATATAACACATAATTTCTCTACCTATTTGTCACAACCCAAGCAAATGGGCCATGACGTGTGCCCGAGTCCTACCTGTCGAACACCCTTAAGCATGCGTTTAAGATATAAATATGAATAGCATATGCGAGGGAAACATGTCCAAAAGACATATGTACATATACATGCGGAAATACAGTGGGGCGAACTGGCAAGGCTACTATAGACAACTATATACCCAAAACTGGAAGCCGACAAGGCCGTATACTATCCAACTATACATAATTGTCTACAGACCTCTAATAGAAATACAACTGTAAAAAGATGGGATTGAGCCACGTCATACCCATATATACATATACAAGCATATCATACCAAAATCAAAAGCAGCTCCGGATCAATTGGAGCACGCCAACTCTCGCTGATCAAGGATCCTAAGAAGGGGTACAGTCGACTTGCCTACTTACACCTGCGGGCATGAAACGCAGGCCCTAGGAAACAAGGTGTTAGTACGAATAATGTACTGAGTATGTGAGACATGAAAATCAGTACATAAAAGACATAGATGAAACATGGAATAAAGAAATCCATTTGTAAGCCTGAATAACTTTGTAAATTCTGAAACATTTATAATGTCATGCACGTGCATATAAATGTCGTGCCATGCATAAGTATAGGTGTACATAATATCATCAAGCCTCTGAAGGCATCCCATCATATCGTCTCATCCACTATGGGCAACATCATCAACATATACCAAATGATCAGGTGATGGTGCGTATATAACGCCGTAACCTTTTCCCCATATCCCATATCCATATAATATACATATATACGCGTATATAACGCCATCTGGTCATGGGTCAATGTACATGTATAAATGCATGAAATGCATCAGAAATATGTTGATAAGATTTTATCGGAATGCCATAAAAACCTATATACCTTTCGGCTAAACTTTATCAAATACGTATTTTTCTAAGACCCATGAGCAGAAGATATAATAAGAATTCACATGGGGAATCACAAATATAGACACCCCTAGTATTTCTATGAATAAAGTCATTTATGAAAGTTGCGTATTTTGCTCGTTTCATTTGTGTTATTTGGATCATGCCAAAAAGAAAGAAGGGATTGCCTTAACATACCTGGATTAGGAAAAAATCTGTATAATATTCTTGAAAAATATTGCACCGTACTCCTTTAGAACCGCAAAATTTTACGTTGCTACGGTTCTTACAATTCTCATTTGAATTATTTGGTTGCAAGAATTTTTTTTAAAGCTTACTTGATGGAGTTTGAGCGTCTGGTTTGAAAATGCCTTGAATATGAATTTAGGAAGAAACCAAACTTTGTAATATTTATGAAACCAAGCTTATGATGTCTTACACTTACTTACACGTAAATGTCTTATATCTTTAGATGGACACTAAGCCAATATGACTAAGAGTCATAGGTCTTAGTAGTGGCTTGCTGCCACATGGGGGTGGGGGTGGGGGTGGGGGTGGGGGTGGGGGTGGGAATTATTAATCTTTATCCACATATTAGGTAATTAGGTAATGTCTTGTTACTCGATAATTAACCAATTACCCACATAATTAAGAATTATTTCAAATTACTTAAAATACTACTCATTTTTAATATACTTTATACATCATACTATCACAGTCATATGGTACCTTGTATGGTACTAGTCCATAAGTATCGGGTATTATATCTCGGACCGTATTTCATCATAAATCGGCAACCTTCAACGAAACTCATTTTCTTTAATTTGTGTACCCTTTATCTTTCATGGCACTTACTTACTGCTTGTTATAAATAGCATAAATACGTTAACCTCAAGATAATATCATCCCCGAGTCTATGTCAATTAACTGAAGATGAAACTTTAACGTACGTAAACGCGAGATGTAACACTATTCCTTTGGGGTATAGGTTTAACCACCTCAATTCCCATTTCTGGCATGCTATAGTTATTAAAGTATCTCGACAGCGGGAATAAGAGATTACTGGTTGTGCTCAACCAAAATGTTAAGGGCAAGAATACTTGGGTGGAAGTAGTTCAGGATCGATACAATTAAGACAACTAAGTAGAGGATGGGAAGATGAGACCAGCCAAAGGTGGTTATATTTAGCTCTGACACATTTATCGTATTATTTTATTGAAACTTTGTGAAATCGTTCTTTACTCACCACAAGTATTTCGCTCTATCTCTCTAGTTCTCTTAGCTATCGTTACATTTTTTGAATTAGCCCCTTGGCGTATTCTTCGAGTAAGACGGAAATTTGTGAAAGCGGACTTGATTTCTTTCCTATCCCTATACTGCTCCAACAATATCCTTAAAATATGAATGGATTATGTAGTTAATCACCCCGACAGAAATCTGAATTGCTTCTCAGAAATAACACATCCCTCATCATCCTTATCTCTACCACCATCTCCCAAACTTTTATAGTGAAGCTTAGTAGTTTGTTATCCCTATAGTTGTTGCAATTTAGAATATCACCTTTGTTATTGTACAAGGAGATCATTGTACTTGTCACGACCAAAAATCCCAACTGTCCTGATGGATCCTCGCACATTTATTAGGCAAGCCGACAATTATAAAAACTAAGAATTTGAATTAAAACATGATTTAATAAGCCCAACAACAGAAAATCTCATAAATATCTGATAAAAACAACTGTAACTCTACTATAACCATCCCAAAACATGATGTCATCGAGTACATGAGCTACTAAGTATCAACATAGTCTGAAACTCTAATACAACTGTCGATGAAATAGAACAGTACTGAATAAAATGAAAAGAAGGAGAGTCGAGGTATGCGGGCGTCATAACGGCTACCTCAAAGTCTCCGAGCAGGTACTGACACCAAATCTAGCAATCACCGCATCCAGATGTACCTGGATCTACACACGAAGTGCAAAGTGTAGTATGAGTAAAACCAACCCAATGTACTCAATAAGTAACAGGACTAACCTTGGACTGAAAGTAGTGACGAGCTTAGAAGGATATAGTCAGAAACAATATAATGAAACACCGATATGACAATGATAATAACAGTAACAACCCAGATAAACTTCCACATTCATCTCGATCAGAGTATTGAAATTTAGACATGCTTTCAAGTTCACAAATAAAGGCCAACATTGGTAAGAACATGTCAAGTATAGCTAGTATGAGGAATGGTACATCTCTATGCCTACATGTCAAATATACATTTCAAAAGTACGATATCACAGTGATATTTTCAGGTACTCACTCTCTGAGAGTACTCAGTCAGTCTGTCTTAAATTCCCTCTCATCACACACAATCACTAGGCACTGTACGAGTGCATGGCATCAATTCCCCTCACCAAAGCACGTGTATGTGTATCACGATGCCTGCGCTTACTACTGGTATGTCAGACTCCGTAGGGGCGAATCCTCCCCAAGCACTAATATAAAGCCTATAAGGCATGCTACGGCGTGCAAATCGATCCACAATAATAAATAAGATCATAGGGCCTGCTGCGGTGTACAACCCAATCCACAATAACCCTCACAATCTGGCACTTAGGCCACCTCGGTCATCAATCTCTCAGGTCTCAGGGGCTCACAATCTCGTATCACTCAACCCAACCAATAACAACATGTAACGTAATAATGAATGATAACAAAGAATGAGATATCATATGCAAATGATGAATCGCGACTGAATACATAGTTGCAGTTAAAGCATGGTGTTTTAGACTTCAATACTACACAATATTATAAGTTAATTGTGCAGTACCCAATTTTCGAGTGCTATCTAATAAGAAGAACCTGGTTCTTCTTGGTGTACTACTTACTTCTATTTGCGGAATAATAAAGCAGTAAAGTAAAGACACAGATATTTTACGTGGAAAACACCTGGCTCAAAAGGTGAAAAAACCACGACCTACTCCTCAGTAGGATTTGCTCAAACACTTCACTAAAAACTCTGAGCCAAACGGATATACAAAATAAACTCTTTTGTAATCCTAGGACTAACTCTATTCCTCTTTGTATCAACAAGCCTCTAGCTAATTTCTATAGACTTCAAGCTAACTCTAACTTGAACAGTGTGTACCTATTACAATTTGCTTCTAAGAAATCTGAAAAGATACAATGTTAAAACTCCTACTACAACCAACTATAATCAATGATAAACGATAGGACTGTTTCTTCTAGTTGAACTGTAGCCTTTGCAAAATACTTCTGCTTGCAAATATCCTGGGAATTTTGCTTACAGAACTTGATTCAATTTAGTCTTTGTGCGTCTTTGTGTCGTGAATTTCAGCAGTAATACTTTGAGTATTTATAAAGTCAGTTGTTGAGTTCTGGTCCGATTCTACCTGGGAGAACAAGTTCTTATCAAACTCAACTTCCTTCTTTCGTTTCTATCCTTGCTGAATTCAACTTCTATTCTCTTTTATCAGTTTGCAATCTTTTCGTATTAGGAGACATCCTCTTAGTTCTTTGATACTCAGCAATCACTGATATCTCCTATGCTTGTACGATTCTTGTGCCAACTGCTCCTTTCAGGTGTGTATGCTTTGACGGACCTGGTTCAACTTGTCAACATTTGTGAATCTTCAAAACCCATTCAGTGACATGGGCCAACAAAGCAGATAACTCAAAATACTATAAATTGACTCATTATATCTCAACCAAATAAGTACATAGCCTAAACATGATTTCTAGCATGAATCACAGTCCAATTACCCTAACGGATAAGGATTTCACGGATAGGTCAAGGCTGGATAACTACACATTACAAAAGAATCAACCGAATCATAATTACCACGGTGCATGCCACAAGCCCGTCACCTAGCATGTGTGTCACCCCAACACAAATAATAGAACACATTTTCTAGGGATTTATACCCTTAGTTCTACGTTTATAAGTGTTAATTAGCTCAAAGTGCACAACTCAATGCTCTAACAAATCCTTGCCTCGTGAGTCGGCCTCCGAATGACTCGAATATATTTACAAACAACTTGATATAATCAATAAAAGCTATAGCAATCAACCACATATGATAAAGGTAATATCTTTAACCAATTTCAAAAAGACAACCCAAAAAATCAACCACGGGACCACAGCTCGGAACCCGACAAAATTCAAAAAATCCGAACACACATACAACTACGAGTCCAACCATACCAAAATCATCAAATTCCGGCCACAAATTGAACCTTGAATCCTCAAATCTTACTCTCTAATACATAGACCACAAATCCCCCAAATTTCACCTCAAACACCCACAATCTACGTGTAAAATTCAATGGGTATTCAATATTAATGGACAAAGTGATCAAAAGTTACTTACCTCTTGAATTATGATGAAATCCCTTTCAAATGTCGCCCCTAGTCGAGCTCCACAAGTACAAAAATGAAGAAAAAGATCAAACCCTCAATTATAACAGTCTGCCCAGTGCGGGATCACCAGCCGTACTTGCGGCTCCACCTCTGCGGAAGAAAGCTCGCTACTACGACATTTCCTTAAACTCCCGACCAGCCACTTCTGCGGTTTAAGGTCCACTCCTGCGGGACCGCACCTGCAGAGTCTTCTCCGCTTTTGTGACGACAGCATCCCAGGACAACATCCGCTTCTACGACCAGCTGCTTTCCCTCGCACCTACGCAACTACCCAGCTCAACTCAGGACCATTTCTGCGACCCCATGGCCACTTATGCGGCTTCGTACTTGCTGTCAAAACCTCACATGTGCGTAAGTCAAATTCTAAATCCGATTTTAATCTGAATCACACTCGAGGCCCTCGGGACCCCATCTAAACATACCAACATATCCTAAAATATCATACAAACTTAATCGAAGCATCAAGTCACATCAAATAACATCAAAAATATGAATCGCACCCCAATTCAAGCCTATTGAAACTAATGGATTTCCAACTTCTAAAATCGATGTCGTAACCTATCAAACCAACTCTGAATGACCTCAAATTTTTCACTCATGTCATAATTGACACAATGAACCTACTCCAACTCCCAGAACCAAAATCTGATCCCAGTATTAACAAAGTCAACTCTCGGCCAAACTTTTCAACCTTCCAAACCTATAACTTTCCAATTTTCGCCGATTCAAGCCAAAATGATCTACGGACCTCCAAATCAATATCCAGACATACCCCTCAGTCCAAAATTACCACAAGAAGCTATCAGAACCATTAAAACTCTATTCCAAAGTCGTTTACACATAAGTCAACATCCGGTCAATTCTTTCAACTTAAGCTTCTAACCTTGGGACAAAGTGTCCCAATTCATTTCGAAACATCCCCGGAACCAAACCAACCACCCCGACAAGTCACATATCCATAAATGTACATAGAATAATCAATAAATGGGGGATCAGGGCTACAATACTCAAACATTGGGTGAACACCCAATAAACTAGGTGGAAATGCAACTTGTAGGCCACCTCTCTAATCCTCTCAAGCACCTCAAAAGGGCCAATATACTGAGGGCTCAACTTGCCCTTCTTCCCGAACCTCATGACACCCTTCATGGGTGATACTCTGATCAATACCTTCTCTCCCACCATATATGCAACATAACAAACTTCGAGGTTGACGTAACTCTTCTGTCTAGACTGCACCGTGCGAAGTCGACCCTAAATCAACTTGACCGTTTCTAAGGCATCTTGAACCAGATATGTGCCCAACAACCTAGCCTTCCCTGGATCAAACCAACCAATGGGAGAAGAAACCACTTCCCATATAAGGCATTATAAGGATCCATTTAAATACTCGATTGGTAGCTGTTGTTGTAGGCAAACTCTGCAAGTGGTAGAAACTGATCCCAAGAACCCCTGAAATCCATAACACAAGCGCGTAGCATATCCTCCAAAATCAAGGGCGCATGGATTGTCTGTCCGTCTGGGGTGGAATGTTGTGCTCAACTCAACCCGTGTGCCCAACTCTCGCTGCACTACTTTCCAAAACTACAATTTGAATTGCATGCCCCAATCATAGATAATGGATATCGGCACACTATGAAGGCGAATAATCTTGCGGATGTAGATATCAGTCAACCACTCCAAAGAATAGGTAGTCACAAAAGGAATGAAATGTGCGGACTTAGTCAACCGGTCCATAATCACCCAAATAACATTGAATTTCTTCATAGTCTTTTGGAGCCCAATGACGAAGTTCATGGTAACGTTACCCTCTCACTTCCACTCTGGAATCTCAAGTATTTGAAGCAAACCGCCCAGTCTCTGATGCTCGTACTTCAACTGCTGACAGTTCAAGCACCGAGCCACATAGACCACCATATCTTTCTTCATTATCCTCCACCAATAGTGTTGTCTCAAGTTATAATACATCTTCGCAACACCCGGATGAATAGAATACCTTGAACTGTGAGCCTCTTCAAGAATCAACCCATGAAACCCATCCACATTGGTCACACAAATCTGACCTTGCATCTGCAACACCGCATCATTTCCGATGGAAACCTCCTTGGCATCATCTTATTGTACTGTGTCCTTAAGGACAATCAAATGGGGGTCATCATACTGACGTTTCCTGATGCGCTCATATAAAGAAAATCGAGAAACCATACAATTTAGAATCCGACTAGGATCCAAAACATCTAACCTCACGAACTGATTGGCCAATGACTGACATCTGATGCTAGTGGTATCTCACCAATTGGAATATATGCAAGGTTACCCATACTCACCACCTTTCTACTCAAGGCATCGGCCACCACATTTTGCTTCCCAGAATGATACAGAATGGTGATATCATAGTCTTTTAACAACTCCAACCATCTCCGATGCCTCAAATTTAGATGCTTCTTCTTGAACAAGTGTTGTAGACACCGATGATCTATAAATACCTTACAAGACACGCCATAGAGATAATGCCTACAAATCTTCGATGCATGAACAGTGGCTGCCAACTCCAAATCATGAACGAGGTAGTTCTTCTCATGGGGATTCAACTGGCATGAAACATAAGCAATCACCCTACCCTCCTAAATTAAGCCACACCCAATACCAATTCGAGAAGCATACCACTACATCATATATGAACCCGATGCTGAAGGTAAAACTAGAACTGGAGTTCTGGTCAAGGCAGTCTTGAGCTTTTAAAAGCTCTCCTCACATTCATCATACAACCTTAATGGGGCACCCTTCTGGGTCAATCTAGTCAAAGGTGCAATAATGGATAAGAAACCCTCCACAAATCAGCGGTAATACCCGACCAAGCTAAGAAAACTCCGAATCTCAGTAGCTGAAGATCGTCTGGGTCAACTCTGAACTGTCCCAATATTCTTAGGATCTACCTTGCTCCCCTCAGTATACACCACGTGCCCCAAGAAATCCACAGAATCCAGCAAAAAATCACACTTGGATAATTTTAGCATAAAGCTTCTTCTCCCTCAACGTCTGTTGTACAATCCTCAGATCCTACGCATGCTCCTCCTGGTTGCGTCAGTACATCAGTATATCCTCAATAAATACTATGACAAAAGAATCAAGATATGGTAGGAATACATTATTCATCATATGCATAAATGCTCCTAGGGCATTGGTCATCCCAAAAGACATCACAAGGAACTATGTAGTGGCCATAACGGGCCCTGAATGATATCTTCAGAATATCAGAATCCCGAATCTTCAACTGGTGATGCCTATACCTCAAATCAATCTTAGAGAACACTCTAACTCCCTGGGGTTGGTGAAATAAGTCATCAATGCAGGGTAAAGGGTACTTGTTCTTAATTGTAACTTTGTTCAACTACCTATAATCGATACATCTGCATATAACCATCTTTCTTCTTCATAAACAGAACCGGTGCACCCCAAGGCGACACACTAGGCTCCCTTATCAAGTAGCTCTTGAAGTTGTTTTTTTAATTCCTTCAACTCTGTTGGTGACATACAATACAGAGGAATAGAGATGGGCTGAGTGACCGACACCAAGTCAATCCCAAATTCAATGTCCCTATCGGGTGGCATACACAATAGGTCTGCAGGAATACATCTGAAAAGTCTCACACTAAAGGAAAAAACTCAATGATAGGAGTATATGCACCAATATCCCTCACAAAGGCCAAATATGTCAAACATCCCATCCCAACCATCTGTTGGGCCTTCAAGTGTGAAATCACTCTACTGGAAACATAGTTTAGAGAACCTCTCCACTCCATCCTAGGCAATCCCGGCATCGCCAACGTCACAGTCTTAACGTAACCATTCAGAATAACATGGCATGGTAACAACCAATCGATGCCTAGAATCACGTCAAAATCAACCACACTAAGCAGTAAAAGATCACCTATCATCTCCAATCCCCCAATAGTCACCACACACGACCAATACACACGGTCCACAATAATAGAATCATCTAACGACATAGATACATGAACATGAGTAACTAAGGAATAACGGGGCATATAAAAATAACAAGCAAAATACGATAATACATATGAATAAGTGGAACCAAGGTCAAATAATATAGAAGCATCCTTATGGAACACTAAAAAAATACTTGTGATCACTGCGTCTGAAGAAACGACTTCTGGCATGGATGGAAAAGCATAACATCGAGCCTGACCACCATTTGATCGACCTCCCCCTAGCGACCTTGAGCTGCCTGAGTCCCACCCCGAGCTGGCTGAGTGAGTAGTGAATTAACTGGTGCGGAAGTCATAGCCTAACCCTTTGCTGAACTGGACCTCCCATAAGACGGGGAAAATACCTCCTCACATGCTCATCTCTCCACACTCGAAGCAACCTCGATCCGACAATGGTGGCGGGGACTAAATAAAACCTCGAGAACTAGAATAACCACTAGAAGAACCTGGTATAGATGAACCCTAAACCGATGGATAAACTCTTAGCTGGGAGGACACTGAAAGATGACTGACCCAGACAAGCATTGTATGAACCATGGCTAGCTGTGCACCATGATGAACCAGACGAGCCATCTAAGCGGGCATATAAGGACGACCCTGGTGTGGTGGGACTGTCCTCCAGATGAGGCACTGCTGAAACCACCTGAACCGCGAGGCCTCTTGGCCTCCCTCTCCTCACGTTCCTGATTACGAATAAGCTCTAGGCGTCTAGCAATATCAACCACCTCATCAAACCTCACACCCGTCACAATCTACTAAGTCATGATAAAACGTAGTCCATAGTTGGGGCCATCAATGAACCTCCTAATCCTCTCCCTCTCAAGGGGAATCAACCATACCGCTTGACAAGCCAACTCTAAAAATCTCATCTCATATCGGTTTAGTGACATACCCTCCTAGCTTAGCTGCTCAAACTGCCTAAAACAACTCCTCTCTGCGAGTCTGTGGAACAAACTTCTCTAAGAAGAGAACTGAGAACTCGTGCCATGTAATTGGTGCAGCGCTGGCTGGCCTGCTCAACCATAGGCCTCTATTAAAGTAGTAAATGAAACTCCACTAGTCTCCAAAATATCCGGTGTGTGAAGGATCCACTGGCACCTCTCTGTAAAATCCTGAGCATCCTCTAACTCAATCCCACTAAACTCTAGAGGCTTAAGCCTCTCAAATTGCTCTAGTCTATTATGCTCCAGCTCACTCATAGGTGGGCCAACCTGGGCCCGAGCAGCTGCAACCAGCTAGGCTGGTAGAACCCCTGGTGTTTTGAGTCCTCGACTTACCTTCTCTGGAGTGCAGGCGACAGGAGTTTGAGCACCTCCCCCGGCCAGAGAAGTGATTGGCGCAACCGGAACTGAAACCGCCTGAGTAATGATCGTGCATAAAGTCAATACCTGGGCCAAAGCCTCCTGAAGTCCTGGAATCACAATGGGCACACCTGGTGCCTGGACTGGTCCCACCGGCTCAACAACATGGTATCTGCTCCTCAGTTGGAGAAATTGGTGGCTCCATAGGTGCTGCTCTAGGTGTACTACATGCCGCACCTAGGCCTCTACTGCGACCTCGACCTCTCGCAACCCTAGCTGGTGGTACTGGTGGCCGTCCGCCTGATCCAATTGCACGTGTCCTCAACATCTGTGAGAGAATAGAAGAATATAAGTTCAGTTTCCAGAATCAACAAATCCGCACGACAAAAGTACAAGAAAGTGAAGTTTCTTAATGGTTCGGTATCCTCCCGAAGATAAGTATAGACGTCTCTGTACCGATCCACAAGACTCTACTAAACCTGCTCATCACTCGTGAGACCTAAGTAACCTAGTTCTCTAATACCAACTTGTCACGACCCAAAATTCTAATCTGTCGTGATGGCGCCGAACACATTTACTTGGCAAGCCAACAATAACATTAAAACTAAAAAGTGAAATTAAAACATGATTCCATAAGCTCAACAACAAAAATCTCGTAAATATCTGATAAAAACAACTGTAACTCTACTACAACCAGCCAAAAACTTGCTGTCATCGAGTACATGAGCTACTAAGTATCAACATAGTCTGAAACTCTAATACAATTGTTTGAGAAATAGAACAGTACTAAATAAAATGATAAGAAAGAGAGTAGAGGTCTGCGGGTGTCATAACAACTACCTCAAAGTCTCCGAGTAGGTACTGGCACCAAATCTAGAAATCACCGCATCTAGATACCTAGATCTGCACACGTAGTGCAGAGTGTAGTATGAATACGACCAACTCAATGTACTCAATAAATAATAGGACTAACCTTGGGATGAAAGTAGTGACAAGCTTAGAAGGATACAGTCATAACCAATATAATGACAACACAGATAGCACAACGAGAATAACAGGAACAACCCAGAGAAACTTCCGGTTTCAGCTCGATCATAGTATAGAAATTTAGACATATTTTCAAGTTCACAAATAAAGGCCAACACTAGTAAGAACATGACAAGTATAGCTAGCATGAGGAATGGTACATCTCTATGCCTACATGTCAAATACGCATGTCAAAAGTACGATATCACAATGATATTTCCAAGCACTCACACTCTCAGAGTAAATAATTTATCTATCTCAAATTCCCACTTATCACACACAATCTCTCAGCATTGTACGGGTGCCTAGGATCAGTGCCCCTTACCAAAACACGTGTATGTATATCACAGTGTCTGTGCTCAATACTGGTATGTCAGACTCTGGAGGGGCGGATCCTGCCCAAGCGCTAATATAAGCCTATAAGACCTGTTGCAGCGTGCAACCCGATCCACAATAATAAATAAACCCATAGGGCCTCCTACGGCGTGCAGGCCGATCCATAATAACACACACAATCTATCTATCAGGCCTACCTCAATCATCAATCTCTCAAGTCTCAAGGGCTCACAATTACTCAGCCCAAACAATAACAACATTTAAAGTAACAATGAATGATAACATAGACTGAGATATGATATGCAAATGATGAATCATGACTGAGCACATAGTTGCATTTAAAGCAGATAATTCAAAACAGTATAAATAGCCTTATTATATCTCAACCAAATAAGCACATAGCCTAAACATGATTTCTAACATGAATCATAGTTCAATTACCATAACGGAAGGATTTCATAGATAGGACAAGGCTGCATAACTACACTGTAAAAAGAATCAACCGAATCATAATTACCAAAGTGCACGCCCACACGCCCATCACCTAGCATGTGCGTCACCCCAACACAAACCATATAATACATTTTCCAGGGGCTTATACAATCAGTTCCAAGTTTAGAAGTGTTACTTACCTCAAAGTGCGCAACTCAAAGCTCCAACAAACCCTTGCCTCGTGAATCGACCTCCAAAAGACTCGAATTTAATCACAAATAACTTTAGATAATCAGTACAAGCTAAAGGAATCAATACCATACCATAAAGTTCAGATCTTTAACCAATTTCAAAAAGTCAACCCCGGGCCCACGCCTCGGAACCCGACAAAATCCACAAAATCCGAAACCCATTCAACTAAGAGTCCAACCATACAAATCATCCAATTCTGACCACAAATCAAACCTCGAATCCCTAAATCTTACTCTCCAATACATAGACCACAAATCCCCCAAATTTCACCTCGAACACACACAATCTAGGTGTAAAACTCAATGGGTATTCAATATTAATGGACAAAAGTGATCAAAAGTTTCTTACCTCTTGAATTTTAATGAAATCCCTCTCAAAATCACCCCTAACCGAGATCCACAAGTCCAATAATGAAGAAAAAGCTCAAACCCTCGATTATAATAGTCTGCCGATCGATTCTCACTTCTGCGGGCTCACCAGCCGCACCTGCGGCTCCGCTCTGCGACATTTCATTAAACTTCCGACCAGCCGCTTCTATGGCTAAATCCCTATCCTGCGGTCCAAGGTCCGCTCCTGCAGGACCGCACTTACGGAGTCTTCTCCACATCTCCAACGACAGCATCCCAGGACAACATCTGCTTCTGCGACCAGATACCCCCACCTGCGAGATTGCCGGTGCGGAATTTCCCTCTCACCTGTGCGAGTACCCAGCGTAACTCAAACTGCTTCTACGACCCCATGGCCGCTTGTGCGGCTCTGCACCTACGACCAAAACCTCACAGGTGCGGTCACACCAGAACTGAAGATAACATAAATTCCTTAAGTCAAATTTTCAATCGGATTTCAATCTGAATCACACCCGAGGCCCCCGGAAACCCATGTAACTTACTAACAAATCCTAAAACATAATACGAACTTAGACGAATCCGAAAATCACATCAAACAGCATAAAAAACACGAACCACACCCATATTCAAGCCTATTGAAACTAATGGATTTGAAAATCGATGTCGTAACCTATCAAACCAACTCCGATTGGCCTCAAATTTTGCACACAAGTCATAAATGACACAACACACCTACTCCAAATCCCAAAACAAAAATCTGAGCCCGATATCAATAAAGTCAACTCTCAGTCAAACTTCTCAACCTTCCAAACCTTCAACTTTCTAACTTTTTCCAATTCAAGCCAAAATGACCTACGGGCCTCCAAATCAATATCCGTACATACGCCTAAGTCCAAAATCACAAAACGAAGCAATCAGAACCATTAAACTCCATTTCGGAGCCATTTACACATAAGTCAACATCCAATTAATTCTTTCAAGTTAAGCTTCCAACCTTGGGACTAAGTTTACCAATATTTGAAACACCCCGGACCAAACTAACTATCTCTGCAAGTCACATAACCACAAATGAACATAGAATAAGCAATAAATGGGGGAATGGGGCTACATTACTCAAACACTGGGTGAACACCCGATAAACTAGGTGGCAATGCAAGCTTGTAGGCCACTTCTCTGATCCTCTCAAGCACCTCAAAAGGGACAATATACCGAGGGCTCAACTTGTCCTTCTTCCCGAACTCCATCACACCCTTCATGGAAGATACTCTAAGCAATACCTTCTCTCACACCATATATGCAACATCATGAACCTTCCGATCGGTGTAACTCTTCTGTCTAGACTACGCTGTGCAAAGCCAATCCTGAATCAACTTGACTTTTTCTAAGACATCCTGAACCAGATCTATGCCCAACAACCTAGCCTCCCCTGGCTCAAACTAACCAATGGGAGAACGACACCGCCTCCCATATAAGGCCTCAAAAGGAGCCATCTGAATGCTCGATTTGTAGTTGTTGTTGTTGTAGGGAAACTCTACAAGTGGTAGAAACTGATCCCAAGAACCCCCGAAATCCATAACACAAGCGCGTGGAATATCCTCCAAAATTTGAATGGTGCGCTTGGACTGTCCGTCCGTATAGGGGTGGAATGTTGTGCTCAACTCAACTTGTATGCCCAAATATCACTACACTACTCTCCAAGACTGCAATGTGAATTGCATGCCCTAATAAGAGATAATGGATATCGACATACCGTGAAGGCAATCAATCTCGCGGATGTAGATCTCAGCCAACCGCTCCAAAGAATTGGAAGTTACAACCGGAATGAAATGTGCGGACTTTGTCAACGATCCACAATCACCCAAATAGCATAGAATTTCTTCATAGCCCATGGGAGCCCAACGACGAAGTCCATGGTAACTCACTCCCACTTCCACTCTGGAATCTCAAGTCTCTTAAGCAAACCGCCCAGCCTCTGATGCTTGTACTTCAACTGCTGACAGTTCAAGCACCGAGACACATACTCCACTATATATTTCTTCATTATCCTCCACCAATAGTGTTGCCTCAAGTATTGATACATCTTTACGGTACCCATATGAATGGAATACCGCAAACTGTGGGCCTCCTTAAAAATCAACTCACGCAACCCATCCATATTGGGCACACAAATCCGACCTTGCATCCGAAGCACCTCATCATCTCTGACAGAAACCTCTTTGGCATCACCGTATTGTACCGTGTTCTTAAGGACAAGTAAATGGGGGTCATCATACTGGCACTCCCTGATGCGCTCATATAAAGAAGATACCATGCAAACAAGAATCCGACTAGGCTCCAAAATATCTAACCTCACGAACTGACTTGCCAAGGCCTATATCTGATACTAATGGTCTCTCACCATCTAGAATATATGTAAGGCTACCCATATTCACCGCCTTTCTACTCAAGGCATCGGCCGCCACATTGGGCTTATCGGGATGATACAGAATGGTGATATCATAGTCTTTTAACAGCTACATACGTCTCCGCAGCCTCAAATTTAGATGCTTCTGCTTGAGTAAGTGTTGTAGACTCCGATGATCTATATATACCTCAAAAAACACGTCGTAGAGATAATGCCTCCAAATCTACGATGCATGAAAAATGGTTGCAAACTCCAAATCATGAACGAGGTAGTTCTTCTCATGGGGCTTCAAATGGCGTGAAGAATAAGCAATCACCTTACCCTCCTACATCAAGACACTCCCAATACCTATCCGAAGCATCACAATACACGGTATATGAACCAGACGCTGAAGGTAAAATAAGAACTGGTAATGTGGTTAAGGAAATCTTAAGCTTCTAAAATCTTTCCGCACACTTATCATACCACTTGAATGGGACACCCTTATGGGTCAATCTAGTAAAAAATGCAGCAATGGCAAGAAACCCTCCACAAATCAGCAATAATATTCGGCCAAGCCAAGAAAGCTCTAAATCTCAGTAGCTGAAGACGGTTTGAGCCAACTCTGAATTACCTCAATCTTCTTTGGATCTACCTTGATCCCCTCACTAGACACCACGTGCCCCCAATAACGCCAAAGAATCCAGCCAAAAATCACAGTTGGAGAATTTATCATAAAGCTTCTTCTCCCTCAACGTTTGTAGTACAATCCTCAAATGTTGTGCATGCTCCTCCTAGTTACGTGAGTACACCAATATATAATCAATGAATACTATGACAAAAGAATCAAAAGATGGTCGACATACGTTGTTCATCAAATGCATAAATATTGTTGGGGCATTGGTCAGCCAAAAGACATCACAAGGAACTTGTAGTGGCCATAGTGGGTACTGAATGCTGTCTTTAGAGTATCAGAATCCCGAATCTTCAACCGGTGATATCCTGACCGCAAATCAATCTTAGAGAACACTCTAGCACCCTGAAACTGGTCAAATAAGTCATTAATGAGGGAAGGGTACTTGTTCTTAATTGTAACTTTGTTTAACTACCTATAATCGATGGACATCCGCATAGAACCATCCTTCTTCTTCACAAACCAAACTAGTGCACCCCAAGGTGACACACTAGGCCTAATGAATCCCTTATCAAGTAGCTCTTGCAGGTGTTCTTTCAATTCCTTCAACTCTATTGGTGCTATACGATATGGAGGAATAGAGATGGTCTAAGTGCCTGTCACCAAGTCAATCCCAAAATCAATGTCCCTATCGGGTGGCATGCTCGACAGGTCTGCAGGAAATATATCCGAAATGTCTCGCATTACCGGAACATACTCAATGTTAGGAGTATCAACACCTACATCCCTCACAAAGGTCAAATATGCAAAACATCCTTTCCCAACCATCCATTAGGCCTTCAATTTTGAAATCACTCTACTGGGAACATAGTCTAGAGAAGCTCTCCACTCTATCCTAGGCAATCCCTGCATCGCCAATGTTATAGTCTTAGTGTGACAATTCAGAATAACATGACATGGTGACAACCAATCCATGCCTAGAATCACGTCAAAATCAACCATAGTAAGTAGTAAAAGATCAAATCTTGTCTCCAATCTCCCCTCAATAAACACCACACACTATTGATACACACAGTCTATAATAATATAATCACCCATCGACATATATACATGAAGAGGCGTAACTAAGGAATCACGAGGCATATCCAAATAATGAGCAAAATATGATAATATATATAAATAAGTGGAACTAGGGTCAAATAATATGGGAGCATCCTTGTAGAATACTGAAACAATTCTTGTGAACACTATGTTTGAAGCAACAACCTCTGTCCTTGAGGGAAAAGCATAGCATCGAGCCTGACCACCACCTGATCGACCTCCCTCTCTAGGGAGACCTCAAGCTGCTTGAGTCCCACTCGGAGCTGGCTGAGCGGGTAGTAGTAACTAGTGCGAAAGTCATAGCCTGACCCCTCTACTGAACATGACCTTCCATAAGATGGAGACAATACCTCCTCACATGCCTAACTCTCCACAGTCGAAGAAACATTGATCCGATAATTGCGGAGGGGACTGAATCGGACCTCTATAACCAGAATAACCACTAGAAGAACTTGGTACAGACGAACACTGAATTGATGGAGCATGGGATGAACTCCGAGCTGGGAGGGCACTAAAAGATGATTGACCTGGACAAGCACTGTACGAACCATGGTTAGTTGATGCACCACGATGAACTGGACGAGCCATCTGAGCAGGCCTATAAGGACGACCCCTGCTGTGGTAGGACTGTCCTCCAGATGAGGCACTGCTGAAACCACATGAACCACGAGGCCTCTTTGCCTCCCTCTCCTCACTCTCTTGACTACGAACTAGCTCTAGGCGTCTAGCAATATCAACCACCTCATCAAACCTCACATCTGTCACAATCTCCCGAGTCATAATGAAACGTAGTCCATAGTTGAGGCCATCAATGAACCTCATAATCCTCTCCCTCTCAGTAGGAACCAACCATACCGCATGACGAGACAACTCAGAATATTTCATCTCATACTAAGTCATTGACATACCCTCCTGGCGTAGCTTCTCAAACTGCTGACGCAACCCCTCTCTGCGAGTATGTGGAACAAACTTCTCTAAGAAGAGAACTGAGAAATCATGCCATGTAAGTGGTGCAACACCGACTGGCCTACGTAACTCATAGGCCTCCCACCATATGTAGGCTATGGGTGTTCGTCGTTCGGTTTCGTAAAATGCTATACCAATACCATGCCTAATTAAATTTGGTATGGTTCGGTTTTTTCCTTTCGGTTTCTATTTATTCGGTTCTGTAACTTCGATTTTTTCGGTTTGAATAATAACTAGTGGATAGCGTCATAGACGATAATATCTTAATTAAAGTACTCAAAAGTGCAAAACTAAAAACGTTTGTTGACAAAAGTTTTGTCCAAAACTAGAAAATACCAACCTAGAGAGAGAAAACTTAGAAAAATATGTTGTTACTTGATTAAAGTTAATTGATAAACTTAGAGAATATAAGAAAGTAAATAGATTTCTTATATTTAAGTTATAATTAATATAATGTATATTGTGTAATATAATATATATTTCCGTACGGTATCGGTATTTCATTTTAAAATACCAAAGACCATACCTAACACTAATTTTTTTTAAACTTAAACCAAATACCATACCGAATACCTAAATTTTCAGTTTCGATACGGTAATTCGATATTTACCAAATTATGCACAGTCCTACGTAGGCTGCCCCTGTCAGCTGAAAAGTAGTAAATAGAACTCCACTAGGCTCCAAAATACCCTTTGTGCGAAGGATCCACCGGCACATGTCTATAAAATCCTGAGCATCCCCAGTCTTGGCCCCAGTAAACTCTGGAGGCTTAAGCCTCCCAAACCGCTCTAGTCTCTTCTGCTCGTCATCACTCATAGGTAGGCAAACCTGGGCCAGAGCAGCTACAACCGGCTCGCCATCAATCTCTAAAGTCTCAAGGGACAACATTAAAGTAACAATGAATGATAACAGAAACCGAGATATGATATGCAAATGATGAATCAAGTACATAGTTGCAGTTAAAGCAGATAATTCAAAACAATATAAATAGCCTCATAAGATCTCAACTAAATAAGCACATAGCCTAAACTGGATTTCTTGTGTGAATCATAGTCCAATTACCTTAACGAATAAAGATTTCCCAGATAGGACAAGGCTAGATAACTACACAGTACAAAAGAATCAAATGAATCATAATTACCACGGTGCAAGCCTACATGCCCGTCACCTATCATGTGCTTCACCCCAACACAAACCATATAACTCATTTCCTAGGGATTTATACCCTTGGTTCCACATTTAGAAGTGTTACTTAACTCAAAGTGCACAACTTAATGCTCCAACAAATCCTTGCCTCGCGAATCGGCCTTCGAACGACTCAAATCTAGCCGCAAACAAATTGATATAATCAATAAAAGCTATAGGAATCAATCCCATACGATAAGCTAAGATCTTTAACCAATTTTAAAAAGTCAACCCAAAAAATCAACCCCGGGCCCACGCCTCATATTCCAACAAAAGTCACAAAATCCGAACACCCATTCGACTACGAGTCCAACCATACAAAACTCATCCAATGACGACCATAAATCGAACCTCAAATCCCCAAATTATACTCTCCAATACATAGACCACAAATCCCCCAAATATCACCTCAAACACATACAATCTAGGTGTAAACATCAATGGGTATTTAATATTAATGGACAAAAGTGATCAAAAGTTTCTTACCTCTTGAATTATGGTGAGATCCCTCTCAACAATCGCCCCTAGCTGCACTCCACACGTCAAAAAATGAAGAAAAAGCTCAAACCCTCGATTATAACAGTCAGTCCAGTGATTCTCGCTTCTGCGGGCTCACCACCCGCACCGGCGGCTCCGCTTCTGCGGAAGAAAGCTCGCTCCTTCGACATTTCATTAAACTCCAGACCAGCCACTTCTGCGGCCAAATCCTGCTTCTACGGGTCTGCTTCTGCGGTCCAAGGTCTGCTCCTGGGGGACCGAAATGTGTCTTCCCGCTTCTGCGATGATATCCTCTCATGCCAACATCGGCTTCTGCGACCAGCTGTATTTTCCCTTGCACCTTCGCAACCATCCAACTCAACTCAGGACCATTTATGCGAGTCCATACTGCTTCTGCGGCTCCGCACCTGTGGCCAAAACCTTGCAGGTGCGGTTGCACCAGAACTGAACATAACAAAAGTTCCTTAAGTTAAATTCTCAATTCGATTTCAATCAGAATCACACCCGAGGTCACCGGGACACTATCCAAACATACCAACACATCCTAAAACATCATACAAACTTAGCTGAAGCCTCAAATCACATTAAACAACATCAAAAACACTAATTGCACCCCAATTCAAGCCTATTGAAACTAATTGATTTCCAACTTCTAAAATCGATGCTGAAACCTATCAAACGAACTCTGATTGACCTCATATTTTGCACAAAATACATAAATGACACAACAGACCTACTCCAACACCTAGAACACAATTCGAGCCCTGTATCAACAAAGTCAACTGTTGGTCAACCTTCAACTTCCCAACATTCGCCAATTTAAGCCAAAATGACCTATAAACCTCCAAATTAATATCCTGACATATTCCTAAGTCCAAAATCACCATACAAAGCTATCGGAACCATCAAAACTCCATTCTTGAGTCGTTTACACATAAGTCAACATTCGATCAATTCATTCAACTTAAGCTTCCAACCTTTGGGACTAAGTGTCCCAATTCAATATGAAACATCCTCAGAACCAAACCAACCACCCCGACAAATCACATAACCACAAATAAATATAAAAAAAGTAATAAATAGGGGAACGTGGCTATAATACTCAAAACGACCGTCCTGGTCATTACATCCACCTCCATTCTTCGGTTATTTCAGTCATCATAAAAAAGACATTAAACTACCTACTAAGCTACTCCAAACATTATAGGTTTTTAAATAAACGCTTCAATTTTAAAATCACCAATCATTAACCCGCACATATCATTGATGATTGAGTTAAATCGATCGGGCTTGATATAAGCAAAGAGTGGTTAATGCAATTATCTTCATCAAAAACTAAAAATAAAACAGAATAAAAAAGAAAAATAATATCCTCTCTCTTCTTTTGCCTGCCCATTTTTTTCACTCTTCATTTTTTCTCACCTCCCCCCTAATCCCCCAGTTCTTTTTGTTACTTTTTCCTCCTCTCCTTTTTAACGTGTACTCCAAACTTTAAAAATGTCATTAACAACAAACCAGAAGATTGGCTAAACAAACCAAAAATGTCATCAAGCGCTTGCCTAGCGGAAGTGGAGATTATACTCCAAATTTGTTTGAATCTAGCTACTTTTGGATGTTATAAGTGTTAACGTGATGCATCGTGTGAGAAAAATATTATGTTAAGGACAATGATGTCTTATTTTGAAATATGTAAATTAGGCCAATGGTGTTGCGTTCGTTAATATGACATATCTTGATTCTCAATTCTCTTCACTCTTAAAGACATCACTTGAAAACCCATGTTACAACATCATCACTTCATCTTCACAATACTCATATAACAAACACATAAATATTCACAAATAAATTACCCTATTCATAAGATCTCTCTCACATCCTCATTTTTATCACTTTTTCTGTTATCATTTTACCTTTATTGTAAGACCACCAACCCTTAACCACTATAGCCCCACCTTGAATATCACAATATTATCGATTTAGCTAAATACTATTAATATAGATTTATTTTTTCATTAAGAGGTTGATGTAGAGGTCACTGTTATTGATGATATGAGAAGGACTAGTGATGGAGTTGTGCTGATGGAGTTTCGACAGAGGTGGAAATTCAACTTGATGATGCAATTGATCAATATTTGAGTTTCATATTAAGATGATCTGAGGCATGAGGATGATTAATTTGAGCTTAGGGGATAGAGAACTTGTCGTTGTCACTAGAATCGTGACCCCCTTCTTTAAATTCCTAGAGAAAATTTTGGACTATTTTGCATAGTTAGGGTAAATTCGATTCTTTTCCTTGAAAAGGACTCATGCATTGGAAAACTAGGGGGATATTCATCTTTTGAAGAAAACTACCAAATAAGAAGATAACTACCTTCACCCATATGTTTTTCACCCACGTTCACAAGCATCTTCCATTTTAACTGCTTAAATACTACCACTTTAATCTTATTCATACAGTACCTCACGTAATTTTGATGTTTCTCCCTTTAAAACAAAATAAGTACATGTAATACTATAAACACTATCTGTAGTACATTAGGAAATGAATTATGCAAGTCCAATTCCAACGTAACTAGAGTTTGTGGCTGTGAAACAATGGCGGATGACATTACTGAACGATTGCACAAATTTATGTTTACTGAAGAGGAAAAATAAGTTATATCAATTGACTTTCTGGATATTCATCCAAGCATGAACGATTGCGAAGTAAGCTTATTGCGTAAGTTAATATTTGATAAAAAGGCAAATTTTAATGGAGTTAACAATGCGATGTCTTTAGTTTGGGAAATCCAATGGGTTTGCAGATTAAAGAAGCTGGATGGAACTTATTCCAAATCATCCTAAAAAATAAGGAGAGTACGGAAAAAATATGGTTTGGTGCACCATGGTTGTATGATAGATACCTCCTTAACGTTCATTCGTAGAAACCGGGCTTGAAAAATGACACTTAAATTTTCAACGTGTGCAACATGTGGTTCCAAGGTTGGAATATTCGTCTAATATTCCTCTTCACTAGATGTCTATGGACGTGGGACGTAAAATCGTATATGGTCTAGGAGGTGTAGTGGATATTTTAATTCCAAAGAACGGAAGTAGAGAGGGAACACACATGAGAGTTAAGATTATGATGAATATTAAGAAACCAATACTAGGGGGAAAACTGATAACTTTGGGTTTCAAAACAGTATGGGTAGAAATACGTTATGAAAACCTGTCTGTCTCTATTATGGTATGTTTGGCCTTGATGATATAACATGTGTGCAAAAAGAGAAAGATATAAGAACAGGTAACATAAAAAAAAGATTTGTTTGGGACATGGCTTAGGGCAGAAAGTTATGAGATTTTATCAGAAAATATTAGGCATCAAGAAGGCACCAGTAACGATGAAAGAAACACTTGGGGTTAGGAATGACAACTTTAAAAGGGCTGACGAGAAAAGATATGTAGAAACTAGAAGGAACTTATTAAACTTGGAAGAAATTGAGGACTCAACCGATCCAAAATATGGTAAACGAAAGGATGATTCTATGGGTGTCAAGCAACATAGTTCAATGGGGAAAAAAACTATAAGATCCAAAGGAAATAATAATATAACACAAACTAAAAAAGAGTATATACTCCAGTTTGATCATATGGATGCGACGAACTACGACTCGGGTGGGAAACAATTGCTTGAGAGGATTCTTTTGATGGTAAGGGTGTGAAGACATTGCAAAACTTAGATGAAGGGCTGGAATCAAGAGGGTCACAATAGTTATCATGTGAAGAACCTTTTTTTCGATGACTCTATAGGAGGACGAGAGGAGAGAATGTATTATCTATTATCTCAACTTAAATGATTAGGAGATTATATTGACGAGGATACTTTAAGGAAATATATTACAATAGTCATAGAGAAAAATGGAATTGTTGGTAACACTGTGAATATTACCATTTAATAACCAAATGATTACCCTTAGAGAGTATTAAGTTCATAACCACCTTCGCAGAAGGGTATTATGAATCTTAAGCCTCTAAACAAATACTATACACTTTTATTCTCGTCAAGAACTCCCTACACCTATATAACTTTTTTGACATTTTAATTGAACTTAATCTTCCTGTAACCTCCTTCTTTATCCGATGCAAAACCTCATTAATGTTTACATATATGCCTTTGAATATCTTCCAGTTCCTTGTCGTCCAAGTGTGGTAGAACATTGCTCTAAATATTGCTGCTACTACTTCTTTCTTAGCCTGTTTCCAGTACTTATTTTTTACGTTAACTAGTGTCTGCTCTATGTCATTCTCTTGTAGTTGTACGTTTTTCCATCGTATAATCTCTTATCTAACAGACTGTAACCACTATAATTCCACAAATAAATGCTTGTGTGTTTCAACAACTTGGTCCTCTGTCACGACCTCAAACTCCACCTTAGAATGTCGTGATGGCGCCTAGTCTCCAAGACTAGGTAAGCCTAACAAACAAGAGAATATGACAGAAATAAAGACTGAAAACATGATATAAACTGATAAGTGTCATAATTATCTCAATACTGAATCACAACTATAATACCCCCAAAACCTAGTGAAACTAAGTCATAAGTTCGACAGAAAGTACTAAAATCTCAATATACATCACTGCCTAAATAGAGGATACATAATAATAAGAGAATGGTGGAAGGTGACTCCAAGGCCTGCAAGCGTCGAGCTGGTACATCTTGAAGTCTCCGGAAATAGCTGAATGATCACTACTGCCCAACACGAGCATATGTACTTGGATGTACACAAAATGCATAGAAACGTATCATGAGTACACCACAACGGTATCCAGTAAGTATCATGCCTAACCTCGGTAGAGTAGTGACGAGGCCAGGTCAAGATACCTACTAGGATAAGAAAACTAAACAGAATATAGCATAGCCTAAAAACAAAAAGCGAGGAAGCAAATGACGGATAAACAGTTCAATAATGTAAGCTAAAAATGAAAATTTAAGCGGTAATGGCAACAAGTAGTGAAAACATGATGAAACAACAACTAGTCAAACACGAACAATTACAAGTGAGATAATGAAGAAAACAACAAGAATTGTTCAACCAACAAGCCTCTTTAATCATGAAATGTACAACAAGAATCACAGGATCACACCTAATATTTAGATTTCATAATTTCAATCACAATCTTTCCTTATCTCACCGCGTGAGCCTTATATTTATTTTTAGAAATTATTTTTTTCGAAATAGCTACACGCATTTTAGCCCCCTTATCTCACCGCATGGCTTCAAGTAATTCCCTTACTAGCAACAAGCGTATAAATTCTACCTTATCTCACTGCATACATATCAACCCCTATCCTTATGCCAGAATGTGTATCTATATCACAACCAACAATAATCAACTCGCACCACATGTGCCCATAAGTCACAACACTTGCCAACATCAACAATACCAATGTTACCACAACGAATAGCCCATGACTCCATCACAATGTGTACAAAAATCTCAATTACAACAGAATGAATGAGGAATACTAAAAAAGAAAAGATATCTCATCAATTAACAACATTAACCTCAATGTGATAATGGCTTCCACAACTTCAACATCAATAACCCAATAAGAAGATATTCCACGAAATAACCATGTCAAGTAAGAGTAGTTTAACAATAATGAAATAACAAGACAACAAGAGAGATAGTAACTTTAACTAAAGCATATGAGATCAATTACAACAACAAAGGATAGAAAGAAAACTAACAACGTCAATTAGAGCATGTGAGAGGAAATTTAACAATGAAAGATGAAACATGTTATAACAAATTCAATTAAATGCATGGAAGAAATCTAAAAGTCTAAATCGGTCAAAATACCATATATAGACCGTGTAAACACTTGTCACCTTGTGTACACGTCTTCCACATAATATAATTAACACAAACAACCCAAATCCTAAGGGGTAGTTCCCCCATACAAAGTTAGGCAAGATACTTACCTCAACTAGACCAAATCAACCCTCGAAAATAGGTTTTCCCCTAAAATTCACCTCCACACGGCTCAAATCTAATAAAAAATGACTTAATATCATCAAAACAATGCAAGGAAACCGATTACCATAGATAAATCTATGATCTTTACATTTTCCAAAAATTCAACAAAAGTCAACTTTGGGCCCACTCGCTCAAAAACTAGGGTCCAAAGCTAGATTCTGACTACCCATAACCCCACGATCCTATATATGTGTTTTATTTTCAAATCCGAGTCCAAACCGACTCTCAAAACTCAAATCTTCATTTTTTTCAAAACTTTGACAAAAATCGCTAACTTCCCTCTTTGATTCTCATAAATTTGATGTTAAATCGAAGATATAATCATGAAATATAGTTGGAAATTGATTATAATCACTTACCCGATATTCTTAGGTGAAAATCCCTTCTCCAAATCGCCTCCTATCGAGTGTAGGGTTCTAAAATATGAATAATGAGATTTAATCCCAACTTTCCAGCCCCTATGTTCAGTTGAAGATCTCGCAATTGCGACACTGGGTTCATAATTGCGGAAAACATCTCACAAATGCAGCTACTGACAACCTAAGGGAACTTCACAAATGCGACATTGGGTTGGCAATTTTGAACCTTGTTTTCTTCGCAAATGTGACAAATTATGCCGCAATTGCGATCCTACCCAAATATGCCTATGTTCAGAATTGCGAGTGAGGCATCTAAGTTGCGATACCTAACCCTCACCTGCTCACTTTGCAATTGTGAGGCTGATGCTCGCATTTGCGACATCAAAGACACTAGCACGCCAGCAACCTATTTTCAGTCATAACCTTTCTGAAACTCATCCGAGCCCTCGGGGCTCCAAACCAAACATCCACGTAAGTCTAAAAATATCACACAAACTGGCTCGCTCGCATGGTCAAAACACAAATCTAGAACTACTAAATGGACATCAAAATACATGAATTTTAAAGAAAAGTTCAAGAACCTCTAGAATTGCAACCAAGAGTCTGAATCCTATCAAACCAACTCCAAATGATACAAAATTTTGCAGACAAGTTCTACATAGAATAACAGAACTATTCCAAGTCCCAAAACTAAATTCCGAACCAGATAGCAAAAAATCAATCTACGGTCAAACTTGGAAAATTTTATAAACCTCAAGTTTCCAACTTTTGACAAAATAACACAAATCAACCTACGGACCTCCATTCGATTCGGGGCATACACCCAAGTCCAAAATCACGATATGAACCAATCAAAGCCATCAAACTACTGTTCCGGGGTCGTTCTCACAAAACTCAAACTTTTTTCAACATTTCTAACTTAGGCTTCTAAACTAAGAACCAAAGGGTCTGAATCAACCTGAAACCTTCCCGGGATGAATTAACCAACCCCGCAATTCATAAAACCACAAATACACATGTGTGGAGCATCAAAATGGGAAACGTGGCGCAAATACTCAAAATGACTGGTCAAGTCGTTACATTCTCCCCCTCTTAAAATAAACGTTCTTCCTCGAATGTGCATAGAAGCATACTTGAAGTAGTGAAAATGTGAGGATAACTACTCTACTTATCGTGCTCGGTCTCTCAAGTTGCCCACTTGACCAGATGACCCCTCCATGGAACATTTACTGAAGCAATGTTCTTTGATCTCAACTTCTGGACCTGCCTAACCAAGATAGCCATCGGCTCCTCAACATAAGTCAAATCCTTGTCCAATTGGACTGAGCTGAAGTCTAATACATGGGATGGATTGCAAGAATACATCTGGAGCATGAAATCATGGAACACCGGGTGGACTGCCTATAGGCTAGGTGGTAATGCAAGCTTGTAGGACAACTCTCTCAAGGATCTCAAAAGGACCGATATACTTAGGGCTCAACTTTCCCTTCTTCCCGAACCTCATCACACCCTTCACGGGTGAAACCCGCAGCAAAACCCTCTCTCCCACCATAAATTCTACATTACGAGCCCTTCGATCATCGTAACTCTTCTGCCTAGACTGGATGAACGAAGTCGATCCTAAATTAACTTGTCTTTCTCCAAGGCATCTTGAACCAAATCAGTCCCCAACAACCTTGCCTCTCCCAGCTTAAACCAACCAACCAGAAAATGGTATCGTCTCCCATATAAGGCCTCATAAGGAGCCATCTGAATACTCGATTGGTAGCTGTTGTTGTAGAAAAACTATGCAAGTGGTAGGAACTAATCCCGTGAACCCCTGAAATCTATAACACATGCGTATAGAATATACTCCAAGAACTGAATGATGCACTCGGACTGTCCGTCTGTTTGGAGTGAAATGTTTTACTCAACTCAACCCGCGTGCCTAAATCACGCTACACGGCTCTCCATAAATACGATGTGAATTGTGTGCCTCGAATGGAGATAATGGACACCGGAATGCCATGGAGACGAACAATATCACGGATATAGATCTGAGCCAACTGCTCTGAAGAATAGGTAGTTGATGTGTGGCTAGAATTCGTGATTTTAAGCATTATATCCCTCGCATTTTATGAGCT
>ML416533.1:12828-26343 GCA_005239525.1 Nicotiana knightiana | reverse complement strand
TACTCTTCTCTTTCTTTATTTTAATTTCGTACTTGTGAATCGAAATATGATGTTGGCCTTTCTTTTGTTTATTTTTGAGGTTTAATATTCTGTTGGTGGTTCGAGAAACTTTCTTTACGATGATTAGATGCACTGTTTTAATGATTTTGGTTTCACTTAGTTTTGTAGTGCTTAAATCTTGATTATTGTGGGAATTTTTCGATCTTATATTCTACGCTAGCTTATAGTGGTTGTTCCATCTGATAACCGTGATAACTACCCGTGACTTGATTTGCTGAAATTCTTAGTCATAAAGTATTTATTCATGAGTAATGTATCCGATGGTATGACTTTCCTTTTTCCCTTCCAAATCACTTCTTAAGTTTGCTTTAAAGTATTGCATACCAATTTTCTCATTAGTTTTGTTTCAAACTTGCCTTTGTTTTATTTTTTTATGTTTATTTTTATTCTTCTTTAAAAACGTTACTTTTCCATGAGTTTAAGTAAGTTTCCTGCTTCTCTATAGTTTACTAATTTTTTTTTTAGGTAATCATATTTAGTTATTAATCTTCAGTTTTCTGCAAAAAGAAAGTGTTTCGACATTCATTCTTGAAAATGCCATGTTCAAAGTCTAATGGACATTCCTTAAGAGTCCTCTGGTCCAAATCTTTTTTCTATAATTAATGTACACCATTTCCTCCATAATATTATTCATATCTCATGGCTTTGCAATAATCTCAAATTAATTTTGGGAAAATCATGGACATTGTAACTTGCTTTAGGCACGTCCTTATTTAATCGAATTATCGTGATTATGTATACGTTCGTGTAACATAATTATGATATTTCTAAAACTAAGACAGAAGTATGCGTTTGCGCTACGTTGGGTGAAACAATCCTAATAATAATAAAATGTTATTAATTATGTACACGTTCGCGTGACACGAGTACGATTTAAAAATGAATATTCGTAGAAAATGCTTTAGGCGCGATTTAATCTATCATCATGATTGTGTACACGTCTATGTGACATAATTAAGATTTAAAAAAAAATAAAAAATAAAGGTACGCGTTCGCGCGACTTTGGCCAAGCTTTCTTAAATAATGAAGCGTTATTAATTTAGTACACGTACGCGTGACTCGTTTTTAAGATAATTTCGTAATTAAGAATAATCGAGTGATTAAAAGCGATAAAAGGTAAAACGCACATAGGTTCTAAAATACGTAATTAAAACAATTTAATTTAAGCTAGGTTTGATCAAAAGCGAACGTTCTAAAACTACAGAACTCGGGAATGCCTAACACCTTCTCCCGGGTTAACAGAATTCCTTACCCGGTCTTCTAGTTTCGCAGACTTTTGAACGGAGTCAAAATTTCGTCGATTTGGGATTTGTAAATAAATGGTGACTCGGAACACCATAAATAAATAATTCCGAGTGGCGACTCTAAAATTAAAATAAATAATCCCATTTCGAATAATGTCACTTCAATTGGAAAAAAACTCCATATCCCTTCTCGGAAAAAAAGGAGGTGTGACAGCAATGTTCCTCCATATAAAGCTGATCACTTCTTGTTTGCGTATTTTAGCCAATGCACCTTTTTCTACACATTTAGAGAAATAGTCAGTTAAAACCAAAAGAAATCGGACATTACCTCGTCCTGCGGGGAGTGGACCAGTTATATCCATCCCCCATTTGATGAAGGGCCACGGCGACATGACTCGGTGGAGGTTTTCGCCCGCCTGATGGATCACGGGGCATACTTTTGGAATGGTTCACCTTTTTTAACAAAATCATCTGCTTCCTTTTTCATTGTGAACCAGTAGTAGCATGCTCGTATGAAACATCTGACTATGGCTCGATTACCGGTGTGGGATCCAAAATGGCCCTCGTGGACCTCTTCTAGTGCACACCTTATTTGGTTTAGTCCCAGGCATTTTGTTAGAGGGCCGCCATATGTTCACTTATATAGGCCGTTGTTGATGATGTTGTACATGGCTGCTTGCATTCGAAGCTTTTTGGCCTTTTTTTGTCGTTTGGGAGCACGCTGTCCTGCAGATAGGCGATAATACGGTTGCTCCAGTCCCAAGTAAGGTTAATAGTGCGTACCTCAATTTGGTCGATGGTTGAGTGGAAGAGTGTGACCATGCTGTCTTTTCTGTTTCTGTTTTTGGTGGCTGCCGCCAATTGGGCGAGGTCGTCTGCCTCAATGTTCTGCGCTCGAGGTATCTAATCAAGCTGGAATTTATTGAACTCGGGCAATAACTTGAAGATCTTGGCTTGATATTTTTGTAGCCTTTGTTCCTTGATTTGGAAAGTCCCCGTGACTTGATTGACGACGAGTTGTGAGTCACATCAGAGGACTACCCATCGTGCTCTGTATTTGAGTGTCATTTTTAATCCTGCAATCACGGCCTCATACTCAGCCTCATTGTTAGTCATATCGAGACACCATATGGACTGACGAATTACTTCGCCTGTCGGGACCTCGAGTACGAGTCCCAATCTAGATCCTGACGCGTTGGAGACGCCATCGGTGTATAGAATCCATAGGTCGTGTACCTTGGGAGAAGTACTAATGGCTTTCCTTTTGACCTCGAGAATTATTTTAGCACTGAAGTCGGTGAGTACTTGCGACTTTATCATTGTTCGCGGCTGGTAAATTATATCATGCCTGCTTAACTCGATGGCCCATTTAGCCAACCTACCCGACAACTCGAGTTTGTGTAGGATACTCCTCATGGGAAAGGTCGTGACCACCGAGAGGGGTGGCATTGGAAATAAGGTCTAAGCTTTCGTGAAGCTATGATAAAGCCATGGCCAGCTTTTCAAGGTGAGGGTACATCGTTTCAGCGTCGACCAAATTTTTTCTAACGTAGTAAATTGGAGACTGCGTACCTTTGTTTTCGCGGACCAGGACCGCGCTCACTACAACGTCGGACACGGCCAAGTAGATTAGGAGGCGCTCTCCGGGTTTTGCCTTAGCAAGCAGCGGGGGCGAGGACAAGTATTCTATTAAATCTCTTAGGGCGTTGGCTCACTCGGAGTTCCATTATAGCCCGTTGTCCTTTTTGAGAACGCCGAAGAATTTGTGGCATTTATCAGAGGATCGTGAGATGAACGTCGATTGGACGGCTATATGGCCAGTCAGCTTTTGCACATGCTTCTTACTGGTCAAATTTTCTGGTATTCCTTCTATAGCTTTGATTTCTTTGGGGTTAACTTCAATGCCTCTCTGCGACACCAAAAAGCCTAGGAATTTCCCTGAGGTCACAAGGCGCATTTCTCGGGATTGAACTTTATGACATACCGCCTAAGTATGTCAAAAGCCTCCCTCAAATGGCCGATGTGATCTTCCTTTCTTTTCGACTTGACAAACATGTCGTCTATATATACCTCCATCGTTTTGCCGAGCTGCTCGTTGAACATTTTGGTTACTAGCCTCTGATAGGTTGCCCCTGCATTTTTCAGTCCGAACGACATGACTCTGCAGCAGTACGTCCCTTGGTGGGTAATGAAAGTGGTTTTCTGCTGGTCCTCCTCCTCCATGAGGATTTGAATGTAACCTGAGTAGGCGTCCAAGAAACTTAACAGCTCGTGCCCTGTTGTTGCGTCGATGAGTTGATCAATGTGAGGCAACGGGACTGAATCTTTGGGGTTGGCCTTGTTCAGATCCGTGAAGTCCACGCACATGCGCTTTTTCCCGTTTTTCTTTTCCACCATGACCGTGTTGGCGGATTTGATACCCAATTTTTCCTAAAAAATATTTTAAAATGCATATATGTCTTCAAAATCATGTATTAGCATCAATTGGTATTTTTCCATAATTTTCTACATATTTTATTAATTTGCCCAGTATTTTATTCCAATAAATAATTACAAAATTGCATCACAAATGATTTTAAATCATTTTCTTGATTTAATATTACTATTATGGTCCTATTAAGTCAAAATTATTCTATAAATATCCAATTTGGCACCTTTTGGCTACAATTGCAATAACTTTGCAATTGTAGCCCATGCGTATAATTTTTGTATTATTTTTTTTTTACCAGAAATTAGTCTTTTGTATTTTCAAATACTAAATAACCATTTTTAAAACATCTCTATAAATGAAATTCATTTTTATAATTAGTAATTATTTTACAAATTATTTTTAATCTNCTTCACTCTCCTCTCTAAATCCTTTCTAATCCTAACCCTAACTCTCACCTCGTTGCCTCTCATCTGTCGTCAACCATGGTGATTCCTCACCACCCTCAGGCCTCTCATGGCTCTCTTATGCCGGTATTTCTTGTCTCTAAAGTCCTCAAGGGACCAGGGTCAGTCCACTTACGACTTTGGCTTTTGCTTGCTTGTTTCAGGCCGTTCTGGTTCGATCTCTAGTAAGATCTTCTTACTTTTGCCTAAACCTATGGATTTCTAAGCTTCGTCTTCGTCTCTATGCTATTTTCTCAAAACCCTAATTTTTATCTTCGATCTTCTCAGATCTGTACAGATCTGAGATGAATCGAACCTATCTCACATGTTTGCTTGAAAGTTTCCTGGTTTTTCAAGTGATTTCCCGTTTTCCTAAAACTAGGGTTTACTGAAAATCATCTTCTCCAAAAGTTTTCTGATTTTGAATGTTTAATCTTCTGTTCTTGTGTGCTTTTGACCGATTTGTGTTGAGTTTTCCTAAACCCTAGTCGATTTATGCTAAAACTCTATTTTTTTCTTATATTTTTGCTTCGATTCTGAGTTTTCCGTGTTACTTGTGGCATTGTTTCACTTTTTGCTTCGATTCTGAGTTTTTCAGTGTTACTAGTTGTATTGATTCACTCTATATCTTTGACCTACACGATTTTTCTTAGTTAAATTCATTGATTTTTGATTTTTACCCTAATTAATATCTATTAGGGTTTCTGAGTCAATTTTTCGGATTAATTTCTATGTATTTCTGAAATTTTACTTAGCTCATTCTCTATTTGAGGAAGTTGATATCTTTCTTCCCAGAAATCAGTATTACTGTAAAATTTTGATTGACTGATTCACTCTGTTAAAAGTTCATATGCATAATTCTCCTTTGTTTCCTTGTTTAAGACCATACTGATTCATCCCTGCCTTATTTAATTGCCTGTATAACTGTGTATTCTTAGTGATTCCTTTACAGGGTATGATTGGGATTCTTTCCTTAATTAGACCCATGTTATTACCGTTTGATCAATTGCCCTTAATTAAAGGAGTCTATTCTGACTCCCTTATTTGGTTTGATTTGAAATTCTCGCCTTAATTGAATCCCTGATTATTACCGTTTGGTCAATTTCCCTTAATTAAGGAGTCTATTACGAACTCCTTATGTGATTGAATTCTGTGACTTCCTTAATTGTTGGCTTCTGATTTCTTTTTACCTTGTTTGTCCTACTCTTAAGCTACTATATAAACTCCCCTGTTTCACTTCTCAACAGACACGAACACATTAGTTCAAAAAGCTCTCTTACACTTAAAAGGCTCTCTTTGTTCTAGCCGGCTGTAAGCCAAGGCTAGTTATTATACAACTTCTGCTCTATACTCTGTGCTTTCTCTCCTTAACCGGTATGTCCTGATTCAATTTCAAAGTCCAAATTCTATGTGTTCTATTGTTGCTTTAGTCTTGTTCCTGCTTACTATCTTGTTGTTCAATATTAACTAACATGTCTAAATTACATTGCTTAAATTACTGTTTCACCTAGAATGTCTGAATTTAGTTCTGTTAAACCTGTGATTAGTATGTCTAACCCTACCTACTGCTTTATCTAGCATGTTTCAATCTGTCAGCATGTTTATCAGCATGTTTAAACTATGGACACTTGTGATGCTTGCCTAATCTGTTCACTCGTGTTCTTGCTTGATCTACTTTGCTAAGTTGTACAATGTTACAGTAACTTTGGCTATGTGTTCTAACTTGTCCAATGTAATTTGTTTCCACATGGTTGTTTTGTGATCCATGCCATATGTCTTTACTACTAGTTGTATGATTAACTTCTTAATCCTATAAAACTCTTGAAAAAGCTTCTGTGCACCCTGTTGTTATATGTTTCACTATACACACTGATGTGTTTTATGTGTCCCCAATTCCCATCACCCTTGTATGAAAGATTGTGATTTGAATGTGCTGAATTTGTTTGTGTTGTGATTAGTCAACTGTTTATTAATTGTCCTACTCTTGTCAACAAACTGTTTTTACTAAACAACTCTCCTATTTTATAAAACTGTTTCAATTAAGTCTTTTCCAAACGCTGCCTTTCCTATTAAAACCTTTTCAAAACTATGTCAAGCACTCTCACTCTACTCTTAGGTCCTTAGGTTCTTCCCCTTCAGTGTATGACTGCCTTGGGATTCCTATGAGATCTCTCTGAACTCTGGTGCACTGGGGCTGGCCCTTCCACACTGCACTTACTCAATTATGGTTATGAAATTTGGGTGTGAGCACTGCCCGGGATCCCTTGAGGTCCTTAGGGAACTCTGACACACCCGGATATGAGAAAGGCTATGAAAATTTGAGCACTTGAGGTTCTGGGAATCTGGGCCTGTTTTTCAGGCTCCCTATAGTTTAACTTCTTCTTTTCCTTTATCTATTTATATAATTTACTCAGATGGTCTGTAATAATTATTTGTAAACAGATATTGGGGATGGCTAGTGAAAAAGGAAGGGTAGCTATATATGTTATCAATATCAAGAGGTAGAAACCATGCCTTAGGCTTACATTTCCCGTATGTGCATTAGAATCCATGTTTAGGACCAATACATTCTAAGCATGTCATGCATTAGATATCATGTTTTAGGTTTACTGCTTCAGCATCTCATTTGACCCTATTTATCACTTAGAAATCCTGCTTCTAGGCTAAATAAGAGCATCAACATAAAAATGTTGCTCCTGCACATCCTGAAATTATGCTGTAACTTCCTGTGCATTTAGAAATCATGCTTTAGGAATTCTGCAACCATTCTGCATTTCTATGTGCATAGTAGATACCATGCTTTAGGATTTCGCCCACTCACACTTAGTTAAACTACTGGTGCATGAAAAAGGACAAAATACGGTCTCATATTTGATCATCCTATTTTAAATAAACTAGTGATAATCCCTGTATTTTGCAACACCAGAACAACATGCTTTTAGGTAAAACAACTTCTGAACTGTTTTTTAACAATTCTGGTAATTATTATGCACAATCCCACACCTAGGCAAGCCTTAGGTAATCCATCTCTTTAAAAACTGGAAGATTGTTGCTTTGTGTTTACTTCCTAATGGTTAATAGGTTTTAAACTCAATAGGCATACTGATTAGGTCCTGCTTTTGTGTTTATAAAATTGAAGCTGCATATCTTTTGTGTTCTGATTTTCACTTAGACCTCATGTTTTAGGATCATGGTTAATAATACTGCCCTTGTTTGTGTTTGAGACATGTTGCTTATGTGCATTATCTGTGGAGATAAATCTGAGCCTCTTAACTGCTTTCTTTCTGTTTTATCTGTTCAAGTCCTATCTGTTCTTGCATGTCGCATAGTATTTTCTCCTTTCAACCTTAGGGGTATGTCTAGAACTGCCTATAGGTAGAGGTCCTAAATCCCTCCAGGTCCATTAAGAAGGGACGGGTAATAGCACGCATAGAGATCGTTAAACAACACTCGCTTTAATAACCGCTAAGGGGTGGGGAAGGGTAGATATGGATATGGTGACCAGTGCGCTAATGCAACGTTTAGCCCCTCTTCTGATGAGTGATTACCGGGCATTGTACCGATGTGATCCTATAGGATAAATAACCTAGGACCCCATATCCCTTACATATGTTTAGATCATGACTCTTTCAAACCTTTTATACATATTTTAGACTTTAAATCTTTTTAAACTTCAGCACATATGTGTGCTTAGACTGCGAATCTTCCCAAAATCTTTGTTTGTTTACCTATATGTTTTGTTTGCTTATGTGCTACCTGTTTTTAAAATTCACACAGCTTGTTTGGACGGGAACCACAACTGTGGACTTTAAGGGGTGCCTAACACCTTCCCCTTGAAGTAATTTCAAGCCCTTACCCTATCTCTGGTTATCTAGTTTGTGCTTATAAATGACCCTTAATAGGTACCCTAACGCACCTTAAAATCGTTAGGTGGAGACTCTTCAATTTCTTATCCATTTCCCAAAAGGAAATGAGTTGTCCCAATAATGTCGAATACCCTGACCGGCCCGAAAGGGGAGGAAAGAGGGGGGCGCGATAGGCGACCCATTGGGTACTTTGACTCTCTGATAGAACTGTTTGTGAGCATTTTTTCCACCTCTTCGCGGACAACATCATTTATTGCGGCATTGAATTTTCTTGTGATCTGCCATACCGGGGAGTAGAGGGGGTCGGCATTCAGCTTGTGTGTTGCTATATCCTTCGGGATGCCTGACATATCTGCATGGGAGAAGGCAAACAAGTCCGCGTTGTCAGTTAAAAATTTATGGAATTTACTTGGTTTTTGGAGTTTATGGCCGATGTAAGATTTTTTGTTGTGGTCGCTTTTATCCAGTTGAATGGGATCGAGGTCTTTCACAGTTGTTCCCGTGGCTTCCACGACGTTGGGGTCTCTGATGACATATCTTTTTTTATCACCATCTGACCCCGACCTCGCTAATTACTATGCTTCTACGCCTTTGCCTTTCCACTGTTGAGTGTATGTGCAGTCTTGGGAGATGCGATAGCACTCTTAGGTCGTGCACTGCTTGCTGCGAATGCTGATACTTCCCACGGGGTAAGAAACTTGATGACCTGATATAGGCTGGATGAGATGGCCCTCATGGCGTGTATCAAGGGTCGTCCTATAATGGTGTTGTACGTTGTGTCTTAATTCATGATGTGAAACGTTGTTTCCAGGGTGATACCACCAGCTGGAATGGGCAGTGTGATCTCTCCAGAGGTCCTCTCAACTCCATTGTTAAAACCTGTTAGTGTTATGCAGCGTGGTACTATCTTATCTTCGAGTCTCATCTGTGTGAGAAATCTAGGGTGGATAATACACGTGCCACTTCCGTCATCTACCATACTATGTTTTACATTGGTATCTGAAATTCGTAAAGTAATAACAAGAGCATCATAGTGAGGAAAGGTCAAACCATGGGTATCCGACTCATCGAAGATGATACTTTCTTCGAGGTTGTCATATTGTTCGTGGGTGATCGGCCGCTTCAACTTGTGGGTGATTGTGAATTTCACGTGATTGATTGTTGCGTTGTCGCCTCCACCGATAATCATCTGGATGGTGCGGGCTGAGGGTGGTGGTTTTGGGGGGCCTTGATGCTGTTCTCGCCCATGAGCGAAGTTCGCTCTTCCTCGATCACTCATCAGTTCTCTCAAATGCCCTTGGTGGAGCATGTGCACCATCTCCTATCCCAAGGCGATGCAGTCCTCGGTCTTGTGGCCCCGTTCCTGATGGAAGTCACAGAGGGCGTTCAATTTTCTGGTGTTCGGGTCGGACTTCATCTTTTGTGGCCATTTCACCTTTGCGCCGAGCTTCTCTAGGGAGTAGACAACTTCTGAAGGGGAGACACTAAAATTGTGAGCAGATAATAGTGGAGGCATACCTCTTTCGTTCCAGTGAGTCCATGTTTGCGGCCTGGATGGGCCATCGCTATGGCAGGGAGGTGGTATAATTGTAGTCCTGACGTACGGCTGATGTCTCTCGTGATTGAGGCGCGGACCCAAATGATCTCTTCTTTTATTGTTTCTACGGTCCTTTCTTGACTCCATATGGACTGACGTCAACCGTTGGGGTTGGTCCGTTAAGGTCGTCTTCGTCTGCTCTCACCTCGGCACAATAGGCATTGTGTATTTCTTCCCAGGTGGTGGGAGGATACTTCATGAGTCTGTTCAATAGTTTCTTGGCAGCTCTCAAGTCGTTCCTGTTCAACCCGTTTTGGGAAGCTGCTACTGTCATTCCCTCCGATACGTTTGGAAGGGTCATTCTTACTCTGTTGAACCGGGCGAGGAAGTCCCTGAGCCCTGATCCGGGTGACCATTTAATGGCGAATATGTCGTTTACCCTGGCTTTTGCTTTCTTGGCCCCGACATGAGCGGTTACAAACTTCTCGGCCATCTCCTCAAATGTTTCTATGGAGCGTGCTGGCAGTTGTGAGTACCATGTCAGGGCTCCCCCAGTTAGAGTTTCGCCGAACTTCTTCAGCAGTACCGACGACACTTGTTTTTTAGCGAGGTCGTTGCCTTTCACTACAATGACGTACTGGATGATGTGATCTTCAGGGTCCGTGGTGCCGTCATATATTTTTAAGTATGGAGGAATCTTGAATGTTTTGGGTATAGCATGTGGTGCAGCCTCATCGCTATACGGTTGTTCTATGAACCGGCCGACATCCCGTTTTGGTAGGAGTTTTGGGGCGCCTGGTATCTTATCGACCCTTTTCTTGGTGCTCCCTCATTTGGCCGCGGAGCGCTTTATTCTCGTTTTCCATCTCCTCCATTTTTCTTAGAATGGCAGCGAGGGCGTCATTACCTACATCATTAACAGCGTAAGTGATACCTGTTAGGGGAGGAGTGTGCTGCTCGTTGGTTGTCGGTGCGATGTCGACTCGTGCATCATCTATACTCGCAATTTGAGCGGGTTTATCGAGTATACTGTTTAGTGTACTCATTAGCCATGCCTCTAGTAGTTTTTTTTTATTGTTGGTGGTGCTTCTTCCGTCGTGGACAGAGGCTTTTTTCCCATGAGAGGCGGTAACACTGCCATAAAGGAGTGGTGAATTACTTCACCTAGGTGAAACGCTTGGCGTCACGTCCTCCTCATCATTTCCTTTAACCTCATTGATAGTGCTTAGGAGGTTAGCAGTGAGGCCTGCTACTACCTTCAATCTTTATTCTCCATTTCCTGCCATGTTAGGTCGTGCAAGCAGGAAAAAGAAAATTCTATTTTTTTTGTAGATCTAGAAAAATTATGACTTTGACTAGAAAATTCTCCACAGACGACGCCAAATTGTTTGACCAAAAAATATAACACTTTTTGTTAAATTAATTAAAAGATAAATAAGATGCAAGGCAAATCCTAGTCAAGCAAAATAAATCTTAGATCTAATCACGTGTTGGAACAGTGATGTCCACTAACACATAAGGCCAAATATCAGATTAATAAATGAAGTTTTTTAAGAGTAAATGAAGGGGCAATAATGAGCAATAAATATGAAAATTTGCAATAAATGTAAATAGGGAGAATGATTCACCCAAATATGAATGATGTGAATGATTCTTCCTTTTGACAACAACGTGTAACAAATAGATATGAAAATGGACAAAGTGTTCTTGGATCGTGTGAGTGGAAAGGCAGAATAAACATTAAAATCAATCACAGTTGAAAGGTAAGCTTTTTGTATTATCTTTTAAGAGTCAACTTCTTACAAGTGTTCTTATCAGAGTGAATATCCCCCCCTTTTTCTCCCTTTCTCCTACTACTTATATATATATATATGATATTCCTAGAAAATCCTAAAAAGTACAACCAGGGGAATATTCGATTGAATATTCCTTTTGGTAATTCCAAGACTATTCTAGTCGTTGCTCCTATGCTTCTCTATTCGAAGTCGGTTTTGATGTCTTACTCGACGACTCCTCGCTATTGGGCCCTGCTCGACCTCAGCCATAACTTCTACACTTGTTCATTCGTGTTCGCGAAACTTCCTTAGTCGGATTTTGACCTATACAGTTGTGAACCTATTGGGCCCTAATTGTTTTCCTTTCCCTCCTACGGAAGCAATTCAAGTGCTGGCTGCGGCAAACCAAAGTAACAAAGTCAACAACTCTGCTTCTTTGAAAGAGAAAAAGTAAGGGGATTGTTACACAAATAGCTGCCCATATTTAATGTTTACTTTTTTTAATTGATATACATAAATTATACATTGATTATATATATATATATATATATATTATACATCCACCGACTATTTGGGTTAAATCTTAGAAAGAAAAAAAAAGAGCAATAAGACTTTTTAAATTGGCCTTATAAAACCACCCTTGACAAAATATATGTGCAATTTGGTCATATAACAGTTGATATTCTTATGGACGTTCATATGAAAATATGCAAAAAAGTCAAGTCCCAAAAATCAAAAAATACAGTTGGTGATTTGATTTTATTTTCAAGAATCAGCCAATTCCTCCAAATACACAACAAGAAAGCTTAACTAAAATTTGGGACCCTCTTTCTTCTTCTTGTTAGGTGCCCTTTCTTTACCAAACATTATAACATCTCCACCTAGCCCCACATACTTACAATTAATTCCCCACAAACCCCACCCAATATTAATATTATCAACTCCACGTGGCATCATCACACTAAATCATAGTTTGTGGGCTCCATATTAGCTAGCCTTATCTCAATTATGTCTAATTATATTTTGATAAGATAATAATCTTATTGATGTGGTGGGAAAAAATTTGCATCACAAGTGGAATTATTTCTCCATTTTTGTAAAAGGATGGTTGAAATGAAAAAGTGATATAATCAAGTGTTGTTTGATAAAAGGATAATTACTAAAAGGCAAGTTCTATAGAAAGGTTAAAAAATTAAAAATATTGTATGGGAGTGCATTGAGCCTCTAAAGTCCAATATATTCAAAAGATGAGTGACGTAAAATCCAGATACTACGATAAATGTGTGATCGGTCAAGATTAAAAACGACTACATTCGACAAACGACGTAAATAGCAGACATAGCGAATAAAATAAGAGGTCACTTAAGATGATTTAATCAGGTCTTACCACATTAGATACACCGAACTGTATGTGAAGCCATGAGTAAAAATGTTAAAAAAAGATTGAAATAAACATAACTTCACATGAAAAGGAATTATCTCGAAAAACCTACAATCTCTTGATAGAGAAATATAGGGCACAATAAAAGGAAAAAATATCTATAGGTGATATCAATTATTGAGATTGTTTACTTTAGGTCCAATATTTACAAGATGTCTTTTAGTTTATAAAGATTTATATGTTAATTAAAAAATATAGAAAATATCTAGCGCTGAATATTGACTAAAACAGACATAAATAAATTAACAGACAATGAGAATTCACATAACCGACCCCAACTTACTAGAAATTTTGAAGTTTAGTTGTTGTATGTTAGTGCAGAAATTATTTGAACCAAGGGGCAATGGATTCACATGATCACTTTGACCAGCAACAAAAAAGAATTATTTTTGCAACTTGTACCAGCTATTATACAATATTCATTAATATCTGCTGAAAATAAAAAAATGATTGATACAAATCATAGTTTCATTTCACACCCTTTTTTCTCACAAACAATACTGTAGTTCATTTCACACCTAGAGGCTGCTTTAAATTAAAGAAAAAGATAGGGTAAGGTGGGTGGGGTCTACTTTTCTCATCACTTGCTTTCAGTTTTGACTCTTTCCCAATGCTTTCATCATACTGCAATCTTCACCAATGTGGGAGACAGTGGAAGAATGTTGTGTTTTCACCAAATAAAGGAAACCAGTACAAAAAAAAAAGGGGGGTCTGGGAT